>OZ012740.1:594351003-594440807 GCA_963859935.3 Lathyrus sativus | reverse complement strand
CAGCATTTTGCACTTGCGGCACCCACCGTGGCGGGCGCCATGGGGTTAGCCATGACGTGGCCACGTCTCAAGATCACTCCTCAACCTCCAAGACCCACGATCCCCACTCCATCATCCCCTGTAGGGACCATGGCGGGCGCCACAAGGCAAAATTTCATAACCTCCACTTTTTAGTGGAGGGGCGTCCCGGTCATTTCATGCTTTCAGTTTTTACTATAAATAGGACCTTAGATTTTCGTTTTTCTTCATCCAGAATTAGAATTCTCTAGGCATATATCAGTTATAAAGCAGTTGCCATTCCACATCGGGGTGCCTCTGCAATCGAGTGATCGAGTCTGTAATCTGTCTGTGGTTCGAGTTTTGGAGCACTCTGGAGGAAGTTAATCCTGCCGCCATTTTAATTCCAGTTAGTATTTTATTTTTCCGCATTGCTTTACTTTTATTTATTTTCTCGCACTTTACTTTGTTTATTTCCCGCACTCGCACATTTACTTTGTTTATTTCCCGCACTCGCACATTTACTTTGTTTATTTCCCGCACTCGCACATTTACTTTGTTTACTTCCCGCACTCGCACATTTACTTTGTTTACTTCCCGCACTCGCTTTAAATTACTCATATGAAAAACTATAAAAAGAATATTTACTTTATCATGTCTAACTAATCCCATAAAGGTTAGAATGTAAGGATCGTAATTAAACCAGTAATCAGTATAATTGTTCGTGGAAACACCTAAGGGCTATTTTATCTTTCAATTCAAGTAATTGTTTTTAACTATTTCAAAAACAGCCAAAAGCGCTTTGTATAGTTCATTAGGAGTTTTTAGATTAAAAAGAAAAGAGATTTTAAAACGATTTTCGGACGCGTTATGAGATTTAGAGTCTGGTTCATAAGAACCTCTTTTTGCTAAGAAGTCCCAGGTTAAAATACTTTTCAACTTTGTTAAGAAACTATATTTCTTAAAAATAGGTTTACTACTCTAACGCAGTACGCACCTTTTTATCCGTGACAATAGGAGGGGTTGATTAGAGAGTACAACTCGGTTCTGAATACGCGAAAGCGACAGTTCCTGTTAAATTAGTTCTTTTCAAAGGAGAAAACATTGCCCATAAGTAGTTCCATTAACAAGTACTGGATTATCATTGATTACGTGAATTACATTCGAGCCTGTCTTTTATTTATTATTTAAAATTATAATTTTATTTACCATTGCACCCTTACTAAAACCCTTAAAAATAGTTGCCTTAGATAAACACCATAACAACAGGTACGATAGATTGACACTTGGTCTCTGTGGATTCGATAATCTTTTATATTACTTTGACGTGATTCGTACACTTGCGAAAAACACGCATCAGAAGTTCAGAATGAAGGCTGAGAATCAGAGTGGTCAGAAGTTGAAGATTCTTAGAACTGATGGTGGAGGTGAGTATAACTCCAAAGAGTTCCAGAAGTTCTATGAGGAGAATGGAATTGAGCATGAGGTTACTGCTCCCTATACCCCTCAACACAATGGTCTTGCTGAAAGAAGAAACCGCACTCTGCTTGATATGGTGAGAAGCATGCTAAAGGAGAAGAAGCTTCCTCAGAAGCTCTGGGGAGAAGCTGTTGCCACTGCAACGTATGTACTCAACAGATGTCCTACGAAGAAGTTGAAGGAAATAGTTCCTATGCAGAAGTGGACTGGAGACAAGCAAAGTGTTAGTCATCTGAAGGTGTTTGGTTCTGTTTGCTATAAACATGTTCCAGAAGCCAGAAGACAGAAGCTGGATGATAGAAGCAAAGTGATGATTCTGATAGGGTACCACAGTACAGGTGCATACAAGCTCTATTGTCCAGAAACCAACAAAATTGAATTCAGCAGAGATGTGATTGTGAAGGAATCAGAAGTTTGGAATTGGGATAAGTCTCAATCTGATTCTGATGTTAGAACTTCTGAAGAAAGGTCAGAGTTAAGAATTTCTGAAGTTGAAGTAAACTCTGACGTTGATTCTGACTCTGATAGTGATTCTGACTCTGGAGAAGACTCAGAAGATGAAGGTGACTCTGATGATCCAGACTCTGATGGTAATCCAGATTCTGGTGGAAATTCAGACTCTGAAGATGGCCAAGACTCTGGAAATATGCCAGATCCTGAAGTTGGTCAAAGCTCTGGAGAAAGTCAATCATCTGAAGCCCAAGACTCTGAACAAGTTCAGAGACCACAAAGAATCAGAAGCGTTCCTAGAAGATTTGCAGAATTTGACATGCTGCAAGACACTGAAGTAGACTCTGAAGGAGAAGTTATTCAGTGTGCCATGATGGTAGACTCTGAACCCATAAGTACAAAAGAGGCTCTTAAGCAGAATATTTGGCTAAAGGCCATGAAAGAAGAACTTGATGCTATAGAGAGAAACAAGACTTGGAAGCTGACAAAACTTCCAAAAGACAAGAAAGCCATCAGCGTCAGATGGGTTTTCAAGCAGAAGTTAAAGCCAGATGGTTCAATTGGCAAACATAAAGCAAGGTTGGTAGCCAGAGGATTTCTACAGAAACCTGGGCTGGATTATTCTGAAGTGTTTGCACCTGTAGCAAGACATGAAACAATCAGAATGGTGATTGCAATAGCTGCTAACAGGAATTGGCCTCTGATGCATTTAGATGTAAAATCTGCATTTCTGAATGGTCCATTAGAAGAAGAAGTTTACGTGTCACAACCTCCTGGATTTGTGAAAAAGAATCAGGAAGGGATGGTGTATAGATTATACAAAGCTCTATATGGACTGAAACAAGCGCCCAAAGCTTGGAATCAGAAGATTGATTCATTTTTCAAGAAGCAAGGCTTTCAGAAATGTGAGATGGAGTACAGTGTCTATGTTCAGCATACTTCTGAAGGCAATATGACTCTGATATGTTTATATGTTGATGATATACTATTGACTGGAAGTTCTGAACAGGAGATAGCCAAGTTCAAGAAAGTTCTGATGAATGAATTTGAAATGACTGATCTAGGCAAAACGACATACTTTCTAGGGATGGAGTTCAGATATTCTGAGAAAGGTATCATTTTGCATCAACTCAAGTATGAATTAGAACTTCTGAAGAGATTTGATATGAAGAATTGTAAGATGGTTGTCACACCTTCAGATACAAATCAGAAACTGGATTCAGACTCTGAAGGAAACGATGTGGACGCTACAACCTTCAAACAGTTGGTTGGTTCTCTGAGGTATCTGTGCAATACCAGACCTGATATTTGCTACTCTGTTGGGATGGTTAGTAGGTTCATAAGTAAACCTAAGTGGTCCCATTACCAAGCTGCTGTCAGGATTCTGAGGTATATCAAAGGAACTCTGAAGTATGGAGTGTTATTTCCCTCTGGAGGAAATAATGAGTCAGAACTTCTGAGTTATTCAGACTCTGATTGGTGTGGAGACAGAGTTGACAGAAGAAGTACATCTGGGTACTTGTTCAAATTTCTGGGAGGTTCCATTTCTTGGTGTTCCAAGAAGCAACCTGTTGTGGCGTTGTCAACCTGTGAAGCTGAATACATTGCAGGTGCTGTTACTGCATGCCAAGCTGTGTGGATTCTGAATCTGTTGCAGGATCTGAAGATTAAAGTAGACAAACCTCTGAAGTTGATGATTGACAACAAGTATGCAATCAATCTTGCCAGAAACCCAATGTTGCATGGGAGAAGCAAGCATATTGAGACCAAGTATCATTTTCTGAGACATCAAGTTCAGAGTGGAGTGTTAGAAGTTGTACACTGCAGCACTCAGAAGCAGTTGGCAGATGTTCTGACGAAAGCTATCAAGACTGATCAATTTCTCAGATTAAGGGATGGAATTGGTGTTACAAGTTTTGATGGAATATGAATTAAGGGATGGTATTAGTAATAATTCATATTTTATTATATTACTTTCTTAAGCCCATAAGTTTGTTAGAGGGTATTTTAGTATTTTATCTTATTCTAGTAACCCTAGTTTTAGCTTATAAATAGGGTGACAATCATTGTAACATAATCATGTTTTGTAGCCGTCATTCTCTTAATAGAATATTTCCCTATTTCATCATTTATTCTATCTTTGCACCAACAGTCACCACCAATTATACCTAACAGCCCTATATTATCACTTTTACCATTGGACCCTTTGTGATTTTATTCGTTTGAAAAAATATTGTGTTTCTCGAATTTTTGGGAAAATTTTGAATTTTTACCAGACTTTTGGAGAATTTTAGAAATTTTTATTGGATTTTTGAGGGATCTATGAGTTTTTACTAGATCTTTGGGAGATTAGTTTTGCTAAATTTTTGGAGGATCTATGAATTTTACCATTTTTTTTAAAAACTCATGAGTTTTTACCAAATTTTTAAAAAATTTATGAGTTTTTACTGTAATTTTTAAAAATAATCAATTTAAAAATGCAAACCAGATTATTAGCGTTACATGGAATTGAATCTCTGTTGATGGAAACCAAACGAAATATAACCCAAACCTCATCTCAAAGTGAACTCAACAAGTGTCTACAAGAATAAAACATCTAACAAGTATTGAAGTATATGAAAATCTTTCTCAATATGTTTGAGTGAATATACCATGTTGAAGCACAAGAGCTTTCTCGTAAAGTAATACACACACACGCACATGCGCACACGCGCGCGCACACACACACACAGACACAGACACAAACACACAGACACATACGCACACACAAAAAGCAAAATTTAAAACTTGATTTTCTCAAGAAAACACTGTTAGAACACAGATTGGTTCTTAATAATATCTCTATGTTTTGATGATAACTATTATGAAATTTTGTAACTAAGAATTATATACTCTAAAATTTGCTTAAGAATGTTTGCTGCAGATATTAAAGTAAATATCACTCCAGAAGCAAATCAGATATGAACATAAGAAATATGCAAGGCTCTGAAGCGTCAGATGCACCCATTAAAAGATTCTGAACGCTGCCATCAGAAGATCCTGAGCGTTGCCTCCAGAAGGATCTAAAGCAGAAGCTCCAGAAGGATCTGAAGCAAAAGCTCCAGAAGAATCTGAAGCAAGTCAGAAGCATCTGAACCAATGAAGAATTCTGTATGAAGAGTTTTCAAGCATAGTTAATTCAGAAGACTCTGAAAGTACTAACGCTGCCAGTATTGAGGATCTGACCCAAAACTCTGCTCTGAACTTATACACGCTAAAAGCACACTTGCTGCAAAGACTCTGATTCAGTAAAACTCTGACCAACATCAGAAGGCTCTGATCAAATTAGACTCTGATGATTCTTGCTGAAAATTGTTGAAGAAGAATTCAAAGATTATGTCCATTGGAATATCCAAACGACTCTTTCCTTATTTATGCTAGACATAAGAACACAGACGGAAAGGATTTCTCTGTGCTTTCTTCTTCTAGGAAAGGTCACTTGATATGAAGACAAAAAGGCTCAGACCTTTTGGTACACACTTCTCAACGTGAAATACTCTTGGATCACTGTGCCTATAAAAGCAAGTCTCCACTCATCTTCTTCAGTTGACGAATCACTTGAAAAGAATTCATTATCAAAGCTCTCATACAACTCATATTCTTGCTAGAATTAATTCTTTGTTCTTAATCTTAAGTGAAAAATCACTGTTGTGATAAAGCTTTATTAGAAGCATTTTAACACTTGTATTTGTTATTACATTTGATTGTAAGAAAACCTTAAGAAGATCCAGTTAGGATCAGTAATTCTTGAGAAGACTTTGAACAGTTGTTCTTAGTGCTTACTATTGTAATCAGTTGATTAAATAGTGGATTAAGTCCTTGTTTGAGAAAGGCAAATCACTCTAGAAAGGGTGGACTGGAGTAGTTGAGTTCAACGAACCAGGATAAAAATACATGAGTTTTTACCTCTATGTTTTTATCTACATACTTATTCAACCCCCTTCTAAGTATTTTCTCACATTCAAACACTTCTAAAAATTCTTTGAATTCGTGCCAGACAAGTTAGGAACTTTCAGAAAAGCTATGGGCAAGTTTTTTCTCTTGCCAACTGATAATCCATTTTTAGTGTGTCATTATTATCCCTTTTAAACTATATTTTTGTAATGGATTAAGAGTTTAATTATTTAATTTTACTATTTTTAGCTTATTTTGCTTTGAGCATAATAGATGCTCTTTTTGTAATTTTTATATGTGTGTTATTGAATTGCAATGCAGTTTTGTGACAAGTTAAGGCATGCTTGGACTAGTCAGTATCTGAGAGGAAGAACTGAAAGGAGAATTAAAAGTTATTGAGGATCACAAGCATAAAATAGCCAAGAATATGGAGGAAGTTCTTTTCTAGGGCTTGCGTGGCAGAATTGTGCTTGAAAGAAAATGAAAATCAAAAGGATAAGATCAAATGCACAAAGAGACAAAGATGTAGTACGGTGGGGACCACCTCTGCAAAAAGTGCATTCTTTATACCAATATTTCGCTGCCTGCACCTCTGTGCCACTACCTACTACAACAGTCTACCATTGACGCCTTGTCCCCCACCATTGTCTGTACCAGAATGTTTGTTCATTAAGAATTGAAGATGGAAAGAGATTATGCTGATTTGGTTTGGGCTAAACCTTATTTGTATCAAAAGCCTGTGATCCAAGGCCTACTACCTCTCACATCCACACTCAAGTCTATAAAAGCTAACCTTATGATTTATAATAAAATTTCAACACACAAGCATTATAGTTTCTTTCAGTCTGACGGTTAGTGAGAAAATAAAGAGTTCTTCTTCTCATCCAACCCTGTATTCACTACTGAGAGCTGGCGCGACTGGAGACTTCACTTGTTTTTTATCCAACACAAGAGATTTCTAAGTTAATTTTAGGTTGTCATTCCTTTTACATCTTTTGTTTAAGCATATTTCATAGTAGTTTCAGTTCAATAGTTTGTACTCAGTTCATCATGAGCTAAACACTTGCTTGATGAGCAATGTAAAGTTAATATAATGTTGCCTTAATGTTAAAATGATGTGATGTTAAGTGTCTTATTTTGTTATGTGTTTTTATGCTATAAACCTGACTCTTTGAATGATAAGCTTAGAAAAAGGTAAAATCTTGTTGTTATGAGAGATCCAACAACAAGTGGATTTCATAACAAAAGGGGTTAAACAAGTAGGATAGAGATATTCACTTAATTAGCTTGATTAGAGATAAGAGGTTGAGGCCATAAAAAACTTTTAGAATATAAACCAGACGTATTTTAGGGTTATAAGTGAGACTTAGAGATTTGTTCCATTGCCCTATTAATGCATATTTTGATGTTGTAGAGATACACATAAAGATCATGTTCTAACCTTTTGAGGCATGAAACATCTCATCATATACACATTCTGGCTACTACATATTAATGGATTATAGCTCATCATTCACTCTCTTGATTTTATTAACCCTATATTTATTTCATTTAGTTATATGTTGTGGACACCTGTAACTTATTACCAATTATTATTTTGTCACCTCGCTCATACTTATTTTAAATACAGATTACTTACAAGTGTTTAATCTAAAGCTATTCACTCCCTGTGGATACGATATCCTTATTATTATCACTTCTGCAATAAAACATACATGTATACTTGCATGTGACAGTCTTATTTATTTGCGAACAAGTTTTTTGGTCGTTGCTAGGGAGTGCCAATAAGTATTTTGAACCATTGTATTGTTTATTTTTGTTTTAAAGTAGTATTTGAGCTTTTTACCATTTTATGTACTCTGGTGTCACAACAGGTGTAGAGCTTCTGCATGCGCAGGTTGTTATCACCAAAATACAGAGAAGATCCTGAACTTGGAAGAACATTTCACATACGAAGGAGATTGGTACGTCCTACGCAATAACCAAAAGAAGGGAATTTTATTCCTGAACCTCAAGGATTTCAAGAGTGGGTATAAGAAGACGTAGTCATGATTGAGTCTGACATAATTGGCATAACTAATGATAAGGCTCGTAGAATCAGAGACTATGCAGTATTTGATCCTAGTGCTATGAATAATAGAATCATCAGGCCTGAGATAATTGCTCATCAGTTTGAATTCAAGCCTATGATGTTTTAAATGTTGCAAGCTATTAGGCAATATTTTAGATATGCTCATGAAGATCCTCATCTTCACTTTAGACAATTTCTAGAGTTGGCTAGTAATTTCAAGATCCCAAGTGTGATGGATGATGCATTCAAGTTGAGGCTCTTTCCATACTCTCTAAGGGATATAGCCAAAAGTTGGTTAAATTCCTTATAGCCGAATTCCGTTAATACTTGGAATACATTAGCTGAAACATTTATGTTCAAGTATTTCCCTTCTGTCAATAATGCAAAGATGAGAAATGAAATCACCCCATTCAGGCAAGGTAAAGGTGAGTCCATGTTTGATGCATGAGAAAGATTTAAATAGTTGCTTAGACAATGTCCTCACCATGGGATACCTATATGTATCCAACTTGAAACATTTTACAATGGGTTAATTCCATCTTCAAGAAACATGTTAGATGCTTCTAGTGGTGGAGCTTTGTTTTCTAAATCATATGAAGAAGGATACAAGTTGATTGAGAGAATTACGAACAACACTTACCAAGGGCCTGTAACAAGGGATGTAGGAAGTACAACATCAAAGAAACCAGCTGGTGTATATGAAGTTTCTGAATCTAATGCTCTTGCTGCTCAAATAGCTCAGATTCATCATATGATGAAGAGTATGATGACAATCCCTGAAGTAGCCAAACCTGAACCAATTAAGGTGGTTACTGACGCATCTATTGATTTTGTTTTTTTGTTGTTGTTGAAATTTAATGTTTAAAGATTCTATTGATTGTATTGTTGTTGTTGTTGTTGTTGTCGTTGATGGTGAGGAGGAAGGTTAAGAATTTGTTAACAAATTTGATGTTTTGCAAATTGAAAATAAAAAAAAACAGGTTAAAATAAAAAACAGTAAGTGCCACACTTTTTTCAGTTTAAAAATCCAAAAAATGCAGTTGTTAGGGATCGAACCCATGTGCAGATAACTTTAACCCTCGATTATTGAAAAACCGAGAGGTAAAGTGGCAGGTTTTCATGACACACTTTGTTACATTGCTTGTGTAATCAAGGTTAAATCTCTTTTACGGATGATGTTAAATGTGTTTTTTGTTCTAGTGTTTATTCTTGTATTATATACACATTTTCTACCAGAACAACATATGAACCAATATATTCATAAAAAATTGTAACAAAACTATACATTATGGTTATGCACCAAAATGGATTTCATATAGTACCTAATTGATAAACAAACCTAAAAATTATTTACATCAAATCCAATATATTACAAAATCAATGTCACTTTGGCTTATAAATCTCATTGAAGCAAGATGTCTAACGTGTACGAACGTCATTAAAGTATTCTGGTGCAAATTGTGTAGTGTCGTTAAACATCTATATAAATTTGAAGAAAATCTAAGATCACTTGATTTGAAATAATAACAAATTTTTTGAGGTAAAAATCATTACTATGTTATTATAAATATATATTAACTACTCTCAAGAATCAATAATATCAGCAGAGACGATGTCTATCATTTGTTTAATGACATAATATCAACACTCGTATCCTTTTGATTATCTCCTCGCCTATACAATTATTTTACATACTGCGGATACAAGTGTACGTATAAATAAATGAATGTCACAAATAAAACAACTGATATAGAGATATCAAATCTAGACATTTTCCAAGTCCTTTCAACATATTGGTTCCCTTTATAGCTCTATATATTGAAAACAATTTAAACATTACAAGCTAAGCTAATTACAAAGTCAAAGAAAATATTACTAAGTCTCATAAAATATAAATCTATGTAACAATTAAGCATTTCATATTTCTATCAAGTTGTTTTTCTAAGAAATATAACAACAATTACCATACTCTGCTGAGGACGGATAATAATCATTTGCCAACTACCATTACATGAACACGAGCATAATTAGTAACTGATAAAATATTGAATACTAAATATAAGAGAAAACATAAATTCATAATTACTTACAAATAGATATATGATTCAAAATGACAAACTTTATTCTCATCTCTTAACTTTGGTTGTAAGTATGCTTCAATGACGTGTGATTGATTCAATGTATATTGCATAGTAAATGGATCCAAGGATCCATAAACATCTTATTTATTTGTTTCTATACAGAAACGATACATGTACCTAAATGTTAAAACAAAGTTCAAAAAATGAAATGAGTCTTAACATTGAAAGTACTTAAGTGCACTAATTTAAATTCATATTAATTAGCATAGAAAATGCACTTACCTACACCACAATTGTAATACAGATATGTCCAGCCACTCATTTTCAAACATAAATTCTTTATATTCTTATAATCTTTTGTGAATAAAATGCCTTGAAACAAAATATAAACGGTTTCTTTATATTCAAGAAATACACAAGGGTTAGGGTTAACAAAGAAAACAAGCAAGAAGAACAAGAAGAAACAACAAGGATTGGTTATAAACTGTTATTCTTTCTTTTCTCTATCAAACAAGATTACAAATATACAAGAATAACAAAATAACCTATCTCTCTTAAATTAGGATTTCATCTTCCTATTTTTCCTTATTCAAGATGAGAGACTAACATGCTACTTATAAGCAAATTATCACACTAACCTAATGGGTTTTTTTTTTAACAATTATCCATTACAAGCTAATTTAGGATACAAGCTAACTTAAACAATTGGGCTTACAAGTAAGACCCAATCCAACATGCTAACAAACCTAGCAATATTGACTAATGCATGTTAGAACAAACTTCGACTACAACATGTATTACTTGCGAACCGACTTCGACCATACTAGAGTTCGATCCAATATCTCACATAATCAATATAGAAAAGTTTTATATCCGAGTCATGCTCTAATTGAACCGAGATGTCTTCTTTAATATCCATTTTCAACATACTATTTTTTTTAACGGATCTTCATGAGGAACTTGCATCTTATTTTGCGTATGGGCGGATGAAAAACTTTCTTTTGTGCTTGAACCCGCAAAAACAACTTTTTCAGGCAACTTATCAACTGCATTTGTACTTGACTAGACGATTACACCCATCGAAGCTAATTTTTGCATCATAAAAATAACAACAACACACAACACATATATAATGTTATAAGACCACAAAACAATTGCAACACACAAAACAAAATTTGTACATACTACATAGAGCTTATCCAACTCTTTCTTTTGCAATTCTCGCTTCTATGCTAATCTTTATTCTAACTTCTATTTGCAAACCCCATCCATCTCTTTCTTTTAAAATTCCTGCTTTTGTGCTAAATTTTTTCTAACTTCTTATTGTAAAGTATGTCCATCTCTTTCTTTTGTAACTCCTGCTTTTATGCTACTATTTCTTCTAAATTCTTATCAACGAGCTCGTTCATCTCTTTCTTGCCCAAATCTTTACTCTTTCTTGATGCTCTAAAGTATAATCTCAGACTGATGCCTTGTCCAACACCACAGACACACCTACCATACTTCTTTATTCTAATTGCTTCTACTAATATATCATGTTGTACATGTTGAACAAAGGATCCTTTAATGACCATATAAACCAAAAAATTCTACACAATATGAATAAGATTTCATTATCAAATCTATTTAAAATATATTTAATATTCTAATTGACAAAAGAATCTATTTACAATTTTCGACTGCACATGAGGCATTTGAAGTGAACTCACCACCTGATCTTTGTCGAGCCCTCCTCACTTCTCGTGGCATGATGGTGGAGATGGTTTGTGATCACGACTTAGTGAGTCATCTACCAGTTGTTATGTTTTTTCATTACTAATTTTTCCCTCAAGTTTTTCATAACCTCCACGAGACAATCTATAGGGATGTTTATTTCTATCTTTGTTTTTCTTTTTTCTAATTGACTTTTAACCTGTTATAAACATAGTGGAAATATTAATTGCATGGTTATATCTAAAAAATATCATCAAAACACAATAAGATTACTTTTTAGAAAATAAGTTTATTACTAACCAAGATTTCAGTAGAACTACGAGAATCAACAAGTTTCTTCCAAATATCCCAATCAATATAATTATATTTCACAGTTGGATGCTCAAGATGAAGCTTTGCTTTTATAATGTAATCAATTGTGAGTTGTGACTAAAAATATCTCTAATGCTCACCACCATAAGAGATCCACTTATTCACCAACTTATCATCACTTACTTCAAACTAAAAAAACTGACTAGAGTTACATCAATAAGTAGGTATTAGTAATTAACAAAAAAAAAACAATTATCAAATCATGTAAATTAAAATTAATATATGAAGTTGTATCTATATACTTTTTTTTAAAATCTTATGATACCTAGATATAATCATCTATCAAAATACTCACTTTGATACGTCTAAGGAATGCCGCATAACTTCTAAAAGGGAAGCATTATTACCATAGCAAGTCCAATTTTTATGATCAAACTCAACTGACAACTTAACACATGTGTTGCCTACTTTTATTAATTTAACCATCATTGTAACACCTCTAGTTTTTCTTTTTATTTTATTGTCATTAGAAGAATACTCATATGTATGAGTGACGCTAGATGAATAATCCATCTATGTTCAAAACAATATCAAAAGAAAAAACAACAACACATTAAACATTTATATTTTATGCTCTTAACAACAACAACAACAACATTATACCTAATATATGTCAACAAACCTAACAACGTTAGTATTAATATCATATCATATATCATACTTGAACTTAATTCTACTTACATATCCTCAAAGATTCAATGTAACAATAACACTACAAACCTTTAATAACTCAGTAACAACAAAAACAACAATAAACCTTCAATAACTCAATAACAATAAGAACACTAAACCTTCAATATCTCAATAACAACAAAAATCAATATCTTAATAACACAAAACCTTCAACGTCTCAATAACAACAACAACAACAACAACAATAAACATATCAATTATCTAAACAAAACAACTAAGATAAAACCTTCAATAACATTCTCAACAACAACAACAACAAATAAACCTTTAAAATTTAGACACTAAACATCAACAACAACAACATTAAATCTAACATATATCAACAACATTATTCTTACATGCATGGTGAAGATATTTTATGTACCCAAAACATGTTGAAGAAGTCGAAGAGCTAAATATCGTATGAGTTTTGTATTTCCTCTTTGAAAGTATCGTTTGAGTTCCTCCTTAGAGATTTTTCTTTGTATTTCCTTGCTTTGTACGAGTTGGAGAGATATGGATAGAGTTCGACCAAGTTTATTGAATAACTTGTTGGAGAAGATATCATGGTGAACAAATGGAGATGATGCAATGATGAATGAGTAAGAGATAATATGTGTTTAGAACTCTCATCGTTGGTGGAGATGATAAACTTGTTAGGGCTAAGTGATTTTCGTAAGTACTGAATGTGGATTTTACGAGGCAAAGAAAAATTAAATATACATGATAAGGTAAATTCTATTTCTTGAATAAGGGTAAACCATTTCATCACGGTTGAAACATACAACCATATGAAATCCTATTTATTTATTTTATTTTGATCAAAGTGCCCGTTTTTAAACAATTTAAAAAATAAAAAATAAAAATAAAAATATTTCACCACAGTTATTTTTTTCAACTGTGAGAAAAAATAACTTGCTTTTAGTTTAAAAATAAATTAAAGAAAAACATTACAATAATATTAAATAAATCACAAATTTGTAAGAGCTGAAATTCCAACATATGATTATTACAAGATTTTTTTTTATAATTGTTCTTTTCAATCATAGTAAAATATAACGTTTTAATTTTAAAATAAAATAAAAATAAAGACAACTAATTTTTTAAGGTGGTTCTTTTACCAACTTTGGTAAACCACGTTATGTATTATTTATAATATTGTTATATTGAAAAACCACGTTATATATTATTTAAATATTGTTATATTAAAGTTGAATATTATTTTCTTCATATTTTAAAATGATTGTCGTTTTAGAAAAAAAATTTTGTTTTAAAATGAATGTCAGTTTTAATTTTCAATGTAGTAATAATTATTATTTTTTTAATTGTTTTATATAATTATTACTCACTACATTATTTTTAACATATTAATAAAATTAATTTGATAAAAATGCAATATCTTACGACAATATTATTGCATTCTTTAATTTGTGTAGAAAAATTTTAAACGGAGAGTCGATTTAAAATGAAGGAAGTAGTTTGTTTCATAGGAGAATGAACTTCTCTGTCCAAATATATAAGTCCAAGTTTAATTAACTATTTGTGCAGTGAATTGCACTGTGAATTCATCACTCAATTTCGTCTCCGAAGTGATAGAACTGTTCTCTTTGGTCTTGAACCACGTTACAGTGGCTCCATTAAGGGTTAGCAGAAACAGTTTGCTTTTCACTGCGCTCCTGGCATGATGATAATCAAGCATGATGTCTACGTATTCAACATGCTTGCCTAGTACATATATAGTATTGGACTGTTCTTGAACATCCCGATCGTAATCACTTTTTTTTGGCTACAATGATTACTTACTTTCATTCCACACCCAAAACCAATTTTTATTTGCTTGGAAAATCGGGTACACGTAAATTACTTACTCTTTAATCAAACATATAACATACTACTTCATAATTTTGTTAGCTATAATGCATACACACCAAACCATTCATATTACAATATTTTTTCTTACTAAAGTACAATCATATAGTTTAATAGTTATAGTTTTTTTTGGTAGTTATAGTTATTTTAATATCATAACTATATAAATATTTCAAGATGAAACACACATAACAAACTAGCTAGTTCAAGTTTATCCATGGTTGGTTTTACTTTTACCCTTAGACTCCGAAGGTGACTTGTTGTTATTAGCCCTACCAACACCATTCACTCCACCACCACCTGAACCACTTCCATAACCACCGCCATGACCACCACCATTCCCTCCACCAGAGTTGCCTGAACCACTTCCATAACCACCACCGTGAGCACCACCGCTACCGGATCCGTAACCATATCCGGAACCAGATCCAGTCCCGGTTCCAAAACCAAATCCATAACCTCTACCAAAACCAGAAGGAGAATGTCCTGAGCCTGAGCCATAACCCCACCCGCTACCTGGTGCTGACCCCCATCCCCAGTTGTAGTCCCAGTTTGGACCATGACCTGAACCACTTGCGCCCGTAGGTGCGCCGCCGCTTGCCATGTCTACCTTTCTTCCACCGGTGGTGGCTGCCACCGTGAGAGTTATGAGAAAGATAAGAAAAATAGTGGTGAAGATGTGTTTGAGATGATGAGTAGTGTTGAATGGTAGCATTTTGTGTTAGTTGTGTAGTTTTGTGGAGAGAATTATCTCTAGTGCATGAGGATGAGTGAATGATCATTATGGTATAAACGAGTCACATATATATAACTCATAAAGTGAAACTTACTAGTGCATGCTTTTTTTATAGATTAATTTTTTAATATGTTTTATATTATATCTCTTATTTTTAACATTGTAGAAGTTAAGTGTAAAAGATATGAAGTGGGAGTAGATATTATTTTCTAGTTGACAACCCGTGAGGAGCCATGATGATATATTTTTCAATAATAGAGATCAAAGAAATGCTATCATGATACAATATTAGTGTGCTTGTATGAATGGGCCCATGATAACAACAATAGTTGTCATAAATGCGTAAATGCTATAAAAGTTTGGCTTCCTTTAATTTAAGTTGGAGGCCATGATTATTTTTAGTCAAATGTTGATAGATTCTTAACAAACCCTTCACATGTCGATAGATTCTTAACAAACCCTTCACTTTTAGGATTAGGTATTTAGAGTATAGAAATAAATGATACATGATATTAAATGAAATTTTTGATAAATTATATTTTATATTAAAATGTTGAGTTTAATTTATTCTTATAAAATCAGTTTAGAAATTGACTAATGAGCTTCATTTATAAATAAATACATAATCATGTCATATATTATTTGATGTAAAATTCTTAAAAATTAATAAAAATATACTAAAATAAAAAATACTGAATAGAAGAAATTTACATTCTTTTTCCTACCTAAAAGTTAAAATGACATTGTTTATTAAAATTTAAAAAATAGTGAAAAGTAGAGATCTCATTAATAGGCTCTTTATCTCTCTTCATGAATGAAATTAATAATAAAAATGTTTAATAAATATGAAATATCGGTTTAATATACAATATTTAATATTTTTTAAATGTTACAAAATTATTTTTGACGTTTTAAAGATCAGTCATCTGATTTAACATAATTCAATTTTTATACAATTTTATTATTAATGTTGAACTATATAGCTGATTAAACTAAAACATATGATTTTATCTGAGTGAATCATATGATACAATCAATGACTCTTTGATTCGACCACGGACTTTTGGTCCCATGACCTTGTCAGCTCGATGATTAAGCTTGACTTTTAAAGATTGATCATACAGTATTATTGACTAATGCATATTAGAACGAACTTCGACTACAACACGCATTACTCTGGCAGCAACATATGATCATACTTCGACCTCATGTTTAATTCCTGTCAAACCAGAAGCTACCCTTCGATCTCATATTTAATTCCTGTCGAATCAGAAGCTACCCTTCGACTATACTAAAGTTCGATCTAACATCTCATATAAATAAATTGGATTACGTGCAATTTGCACCTTCACACAATCATGTATTCTAAGAATTAGTGAACGTTCAATCAAGATTTATTGATAAAAAAAATATAAAATCATTTAAATTTACAACTTAAATAAGGATCATTCGATCTTTTGATCAAACAATCAGTTATTTTAAAATGCGTGAATGTGTAACCTGCAAGGAATCTGTATCCGAAAATTCAAGTAATTTAGATAATTTATGACTCTTTTAGAAGAAAAAAAGAATGGATGATAGTTGATAAATAGATAATTAAGTTAGTTTCCTAAATTATTGAGTTTTAGGACAAGTTGAAGTTGTCTTAAATACGTAAATGCAGCAAAAATCTAATTTAAGTTAATCTGATATGGTATGAACGAGGGGACGCAGAAATGGTCCAACCACAACACTTGAAAATGGGAGCGTGACCATTCCACTACCGACTTCATTCTAGTTCTGTTCATAAGCCCAAACAAGTGCCATACCAGTATTTGTCGTGTTTGGGAGAAAAAAACATCGACATCTTTTCAGGTTTTTTAGTTATAGATTTTGGATCGCCACTACTGTGCTTCTCATTGGTTTGATTCAAAATGCTGTTTACTTTTGTTAGTAATTAATTTTAATGATATAAAGAAACTATTAAATTTGCTTTATGCAGATTAGGCGGCAATTAATAATCTTACAATGAATGATCGACGAAAGGAATTGGATATACATTTCTTAAACAAGGAGAATCTTGTCATATCAAGGTATATATTTATGAGAAGAGTTAAAAAGACTCTTTTCAACATTTTTTTTTCTAATATTTTAATAATAAAATCGATGTAGATTATATCATTATTACTACAACATGAGTGAAAATATTAAAAAGTTTTTAGATTTTAAAGATACATCTTCGGACGCATCCAAAACACACTTATCATAAGTCAATTATGAGTCACGTCCTAAGAGTGTAATTTTTTAAATCTGGAAATGCATCTTCAGAATATGTCCATAGATGCATCTTTGTAGCATACTAAAACAGAAACAGAAGCAAAAAATTAGAAAGTTGTATTTTGACAATATAAAATTACCATTCATAACATAAAATCAGCATTACATAGGTGATATTAACATAAAATCAGAAATTATATTTCAATATCCAGGTTGAAGCTTCAACATCTTCACAATATCTTTGATCGATATTGAAATTGTTATTTCCACCTCGATCGAAACTTCTATTTCGAAACGGAAAAATGTATTCCACAGAACCCTTACAACTGCATCATCTTGAGCTCATAAGTGTTGAACTCAATCTTACCTTCGTTGCTAATTTATGGTGACCTGTACTCAAGCTTCACAATTTTTCGATTATCTTCGTAAGGTAGGAGATTCTGCATTTTGTATTGTAGATCTGCAAATGAGGTGTACTCGAACTTCACAATTTTTTTAATTTTCCATGACACCGTTATCATCAAACCTAAGCCTTTTCTAGTGACTGCAAACTTCATCCATTCTTAATGGGCTATAAAGTTTCACCCTCTTTTCTATATGACAAGCATATGGAAAAGCATAGGTTTTCACAATTGTGCAACCACATTTTGCGTTATTGGAGTCTACATTATCAACTCGTTTAGGTTCGTGAAAAATATAATTCAAACCTACTCGAGATATGTTGCCGACCAACTGAGAATAAAGATTGTTGTCTTTAAACCTATGTTCGAAAATTGTGATACTCCAACCAAATGATGTTTATATTTTATTATGTTGATTCTGGATCATTTGGTTCATTGGGTCTCAATCTCTACACAAATGTCCCTTACTATTTCCCAACCAAATCTTCAATGTTGCATGGGCAGACTCAGCTCAGTTTGTAGTTGTATTCCCAAGGTGTCTAACCTGATTGCTCTATGCACAAACAATTTTCTACTTCACCTAGTGTAGAATTGTGCTTTCAACATATTTCAACAAATCTTGATATTTCTTGCACATCTTCCTGAAATATATAACTGAATTGGAATATAACTCTTTATTAGAGGAATTTACTATAACATTCCATGCATCCATTATTTTTTCCACTATCACACCCGCTTTCACCATTTTTCCATATTCATCCTTTATCTATTTCATCCTTGCCGTAGGTTTAACCCAACTTCTCACATTCTTTGTTATATGATACCTACAGAGTAATGCATAAGAAGTAGGAAATATCTTTGCAACCGAATTCATTAAAGTGGTATCACGGTCGATAACAATTACTTTCGAAATATCTTATTGGTCTGTCAACATTGTCCGACACACATCTAAAGCCTAATTAACATTCTCCTCTTTTTCGCTCTCTAGAAATGAAAATCAAACAGAAGAGGCCTTTTTAGTAGAGGTAACACCAATCATCTCCAATAGTGGAAGTATGTACTTGTTGGTCTTATACGTTAAATCAATGATGAGCATAGTAGGAAACATGTTAAACAACTTGATGGAATGAAGATGAGTCTAAAATATATCTAACGGTTACTCCATCCTCACACGTTTGGTACCTGGAACATAATTGTTATCATCCAAAAGTTTCAATAGTTGTTGCATTGCACTTCTATCCCCCCTTAGTGCCTTGTTATTTTGGTACCAAATATTGTACACTTGCTTGATATTTAAGATATTTTTGGGTCTTTTACGTTTCAAATTGCAAGTATATTTTTGATTGAACCAAACTCAATGTCATGTCTGAAACACATTCCTTCTCTTCCAGCATGAGGCGGAATGCAATTGGAAGACCAGTTAACTTTTCACACAAGTCATGGCTATGTAAACCACATATGACATTAAATATCCATTTCTTATTTTCCAACATATAACCATGCAACTTAAAGGAATACTCACATTTTCTTGAACTGGTGTCTTCTCGTTTAAAATTTTGGATATGAGGTATATATTTCCCATTTCTTTTGCATGTCATTGCCACAAATGCACCTCTTCTATATGAACCATTACTGGACCTTCTGATTACCACACAAAATTGCAGTTTAGAGGTCTCCGTACGAATCCATTGAATCATGTGATCACAAAATTCAAACTCTTACTCGTTTTTAAATTGGTTACCAAAACCTACCTCCTTCACAGCAACACCTTTGGCTTCCGAAGATACAACATGTTTGGGGAAAACATCGGGGTGCACTATATCTAATGAAAATAGTTACAATAAAAAACTTAAAAATTGCTAATGTTGTAAACAGTCAGCCTACGAAGATGCATCTCTGGAAGATTAATGTGAGCAATGAGACTTGAAATAAATGATCTTACCTGAATTCCAAATTCTTTTTGCTCCCTTTGATGTGATGAAACACAAGAATGAAGATTTGAAGTGAAAATGTTGATTGAGAATGGAAGGGTTTTTGGAAAGGGTTTGGAGTTGAAAATAAGTATGGGTCTGTTATCATGCAGGTGAGTGTTTTATAAACTTATTTCTAAAATGCATCTTCAGAAGTATCTGACATGCAAAGGTGATAGAAATTTAAAAATCCCGCCTCAAACCTCCCTAAATGCATCTCTAGAATATCCACTGTGCTACTCAAATATCAATATATTTGTTGAAAATACCCATATATGGATCTCCAGAATAAATTTTTGTTTTGCTTTGGGGTGGCACTCATTTGGTGCGTCATAAGGTGGTGCACGATGCATTTGAAGATGCATCTCTGAAATTTGACGGGAATTTTCAGTTTTCAATGGGTGTTTTTCCATCCTATAGGTAGGACAAGAATTCTCTTTAAATTGGAGTGTGAAAATGGGTTGAACTCGCTAATCCGATTTTTTAACACATTATTGTGGACATGTTTAATTCAAGTTTTCAAGTTGACTTTGTTAATTGTCTCATCTCATTCGAAAATAATATGTGTTGAGTCTGATGAGTTTATATATATATATATATATATATATATATATATATATATATATATATATATATATATATATATATATATATATATATATATATATATATATATATATATATATATATATGTGCGTGTGTGTGTGTATACACACACACACACACACACACACACACACACACACACACACACACACACACACACACACACACACACACACACACACACACACACACACACACACACACACACACACACACACACACACACACACACACACACACACACACACACACACACACACACACACACACACACACACACACACACACACACACACACACACACACACACACACACACACACACACACACACACACACACACACACACACACACACACACACACACACACACACACACACACACACACACACACACACACACACACACACACACACACACACACACACACACACACACACACACACACACACACACACACACACATATATATATATATATATATATATATATATATACGAGTCTGATTCATATTGTTGAGATTATTATGATTATTGTTGAGATGATTATAGATATAGATAAATGTTTGTTGAGGGTAACTGAGAATTAAGGTTTAGGTAAATTAACCCTAGTATTAAATATATGGCTTGTAGCACTGGAATCCTACTTCATAAGAAAAAAATAAATGGAAGTAGAGTTACTCTATATTCGTAGAGATAAACATCATTGGCCGAACACTGTTAACAAAGATCGATCATGTTCATTATCTTTTACTTTTATTTATCTTTGATCTTTTATGTTGATTGTTGTTCTAAGAAAAGCTATCAGATGACAATTAACCCTGGTGCAAAATTCAAAGTAACATGGTTCGACTGGATATACCATTTCGGATTATGGTAAAGGAGGGTTAGGGATATGTTTACTCAACAAAGTCTATAAAAGGCGATTTATAAGATGTAGTTGGATGACATGGAGGATATAGACTGGGCAGAGATGAAGGATAAGGTCACAGGAATGATTTGCCTATGTGTTTTAGACGAGGTTATATATGACACATCTTGGACTAAACGACTTTGAAAAAGGCTTAGGACAAATTGAAGATTCAGTATATGTCAAAGACATTGATGAACAAGTTACTTGTGAAGTAGCAACTACACAGTCTAAAGATGTAGGAATGATTTGATTTACAACAACATGTCAATGTCTTCACAACATAATCATCAATTTGGTGAGGCTTGGAGTGAAGATCAATGATGAAGATAAGGAAATTGTCTTGCTCTTCTTGTTACAAGGTTCTTATGACCACTTGGTGACTACTCTTACCTATGTGAAAGACATTATCAATATTGATGTGATTACTGATACACTTTTGTTCCATTCTCAATGGAGACAAAATGTAGAGGAAGAAACTCAAGGTTGAAGGTGGCAAGAAACACAAGAAAGGGGGTTTGAATTAGGTTTCTAAGAATAAAACTTTGTTGCACCCAACCACACAAAGTAGAACTAACAGTAAAAATAAATGAACACAATTATTTTTATACAGATTGACTGTTAAAGAAACTAATCTAGTCCACTCGCCAAGGTGGTTTTCACTTCTTCAAAAGGACTTAATCCACTATAATCACTAGATTATAGACACACAAAGACTACTAATCTTTTTCTTCTCGAGAACTCTGACTAAAACCCTAGTCTCTCAAGGAAAAAATAACCTCAAAATAATGAGACACAAGTATTGTGCTTATAGAGTTGCTTCAAGAAAGTAGATTACATAAAGTTTAAGTACAATGAAATAATCATACAATAACTAAAAAAAAGCTCTATGTGTGTATTCTATTTATATTCACAATAATAATATGTTCAAAAAAAGTGTTATGAGATAGCATAGTGTACCGGAATTAGAAGCTTCATACATTCTTCATAAATGAGTTGTCACCTGGCATAACGGTCTGCAATGGTGAGAGACAAAATGGTACAATAGTACAGTCCTTACTCCACGAAATCAACATAGTGGAAGGAATGTTGATCTTGTATTGTGTACTATTTTTCTCACGTAAAACCTGTTGATTTTATCTTCTAATATTCAGAGGCTTATGAGTAAATGATGTTGAAGCATGTTTAAAAGGATCGAAAGACTAGTTGAAAGAAGCTTCATAACCTTGTCTTCAGAGTTTTGACACAGTTCCTCGGAACCTGGTCTTCAGAGTCTTCCGAACTTGTTCTTTAGAATTTTGAAAGCTTGAAAAACATTTAGAGGCTCTTATATTAGAGCCACAATCAAAAGCTTTAAAATAAATGTTCATCAGAACCGTTGTCTAAGAGCATTTCAGAACTTGACATAACTTTGTAAAGAGCATTTTGTATCTCTTCAGAGGCAGAGTGTGTTGAGTTCAGAATTTGATGATGTCAAACGCTAATTCTTTAGAGTCAGAACTTGTTAGCAAAAGCTACATACTAGACAAAACTGTTAGGGTACAAAATTGTTCTCTAAGAAACAATGTATTGTTATCATCAAAACTAAAGGCCATATGCAGAACCAAATCTTGTTTTTACAATCTCCCCCTTTTCTATGATGACAAAACCATGTATTTTATGAACAATTTTTACTTGGTTAAAATCATATAAAAACATCAAAGTGAGGTTTGTAAGCTCCCCTGAATTTTATACTATTAAAATTATTTTTCATCTTATAATTTCAAACTTAGTTTGAAAGCTCCCCTGAATTTATGACTTAAAAATAATCTTAACATATAAAAATCTCAATGAGCATGAAAGAAATAACTTCCCAGAATGTCTGGTTACAAAAGTAGGGGCCTGGTTGTAGAAGTATTTCAAAATTGATTTTGCCTTGAATATCAAAAGTTTTGTTTTATCGGCCTCATATTAGAGCATGATCTATCAGAACTTATATATGCTTGGTTATTTTCCTGGTTGTCATAAGATCTTGCATATCAACCTGGTGTTCCCCTTGAAAATCGGAAAACAACCACTGATCTTCCAAATCTAACTTTGGTGACTCACAGGATCGATCAGATTGATCCTAGGACATGTGCTAAAGGCTTTCTATTTGAAAATCTATCCAAGTTCCACACTCGAACAGTATTGGGGTGAAAGAATCTTAGGGAAACATCTATTAGAATACGGAATAACTTAAAATATAAAATAAAGCTTTCAATAAAAGAAAGAAGAAAGTTTGTTAGAAAGATGAAGTTAGATTGAGGACGAAGAGGAGAGAATTGTATAGGAAGAAGAAAGAAAAGGAATAAAGTAAGGAGGAAAGGTGTAAAGACAATAAAAGACTTTGTAAAGTTTAAAACAAAATAAAGTAAATTTCATTAAGTTAAAAATGGTGTGTTTACATCACGTACATTCTCTATAATACTCGCTTTCTCTACACTCGGATACTTGGAGTAATTTTAAGAGTAATTTGTACAATAGTAAATTACAACACACTTTGGCTATGTCTAAGACATCCTATTTATAGTAGTAAAAAATAACTTCTAATAACTTCTAACATCATCTCCTCTCGCCACTTGTCACAGATGCATGGATTTACTGCTCATACGGTGCCATGTGTCTTCTTAAGTTTTCAGCAAGCAAAACCGTTCCCTCCAACTTTTGAATTTCAAATCCTTCGACGAACCATCCACGATAGCAAGCGGTCGAACTCCTAGCTTCTGGGTGAGTTCTTCGACTTCTTCTTTCGGCTGCTTTACATCCTTCGACCAATCTTTCGTTCTCAACTTATCCTTGGCTTTTCATCTTGAATTCCTTCCTTCTAAACGGGGCGTCGAAATTAGGAGCTAACACCTGGTTAAACTCTTCTAAAGAAATATTAACACATAACCCGATTCTCAACACACAGCTTGGTTAATGTCTTCTAAAGAAGTCTTAACAAACAACCTAGTTCATTCGAAAAAAATTTAACTCCTTTAAAACTTTTTTAACATGATGAACTTATTCAAAGTTCGCAGAAAAATTAATCAGATTCAGAAATTAGATTAAGAAGGGCAAATGTTTGGGTTTTAGAATAACAATAGGTATATCAAAATCACATCACTTTTCTCCTCCTTTGTTATCAATCAAAAAAGATAAAATATACAAAGTAACATCAAAGAAAATTTCATTTCATGACTGCAAAGATACAGAAAGAGAAATGAAAAATAAAGACTTAGAAACTAATAAAGCGATAGGTTTTAAAAGTAAGGTTTCTAAGAGGTTGGAAGTCTGGATAGAATGGCTTGCAGCATTCCTTTAGTATTTTTGTTAGTTCCAGCTTAATCCTTGAACATATCATCCTGTACGTTTCTGACGTCACTTTCATCATGGCGATTTTCTCGGGAACCACCAAAATCGTGGGCCATCATCACCTTTTCAACCTCGGGGACGTGAATTGCAACTGCTACCTCTGCCATCCTACATCCAAGCGCACACGTGGCCCACTACCTCTAGCCCCTCAATGATGAAAAACTTTCAGTCTTCCATACACTATATAAGTAATTCTTCCCTGATATTTTCATTTTTCCAACTTCTCTGACTCTTAACAACATCCTTGATTTTTCTTCCTCTAATATTCTACTTCTCAACCAACAAACCTTTTACTTCTTTCAAAAATGACTGATCATCAAAAGAAGAAAATGCAACTCAAAGGACAAACCTCTGCATCAACTCTTCCTCCCTTTGCCAACTTGAGCGGTCCCCAGGTAGTGAAGAACCAACAGTTCATTCGTGAACCCTTGTCAGAAGAAAAACGCCATATTACGAATCGCAGGTAATTATTCATGTTACTGTTCCAGGTAAGCCTTTAGCCATGTCTGTCCCTTTACCCCCTTCAGGTCTTGATTATTCTGCCATTAAAGACTTATTCCCCTCTTATAGAGTCACTAAACCCTTAGGGCAAAAAGATTCTAGCAAAATCCCCACTAATGGTCCTGATAGCCTGAACCTCTTCGACGTAGATCTTAGGTATCTTCATGATGGGGCCAGATTATTTAGGGCTACTCCCTACTTTAAAGATTCTGAACTTTATCTCAATTGGCTGACAAAAATAGAGAAAGTGAAAGCCCAAGATTGGAAGGATATTGGGATTTACGATCTGATAATGATGTCGAAGGTAGGCCCCTCTTACTGCCCCCTTATGCTGGCTTCTTCCTTATTCTTCTGGGATAAAACTCACAATACTTTCCACCTCCCTTGTGGGATGATGACACCCACATTACTTGATTTAGCCACCATCCTAGGCCTAAAACCTTACGGCCTTATTTACGACCCTGAGATTGATAGCCACGACACCATTGGTTTCGCCAATACCAAACATACCTACACAACTTTTGTTCAACAATATCATAACAAAACCAACGCCTCAGTTGATGACGAGGAACATATATCCTTTTTGGCCATGTGGTTGTCCCATTGTGTATTTTATACAAAGTCCTTGCAGGTGGCGCAAAAATATCTGGTTCTGGCCAACCAACTGCACATGAAGAGGGGCATTTGCCTAAGTGAGATGATTTTGGCCAGTCTTTATGAGGCTCTGGGCAAAGGTGCTAGCAAATTGAAAGACCCTGAAAGTCATGGCAACTTGCTGCTGTCAGGCCCCTTTTGGCTCCTCCAGCTGTGGCTTAATGCCACTTTTAAACATAATCTTCCGAACAGAGGCGAAGTCGATGAAGGTTCGCCTTCAGTCACTGAGAGAAGAGTCGAATGGCCTCGCTTGGCCCAACTTACTCCTAGCGAAGAAGGTCACACTCTTCGATCCAACTTATCCGGCTTCGTTCATATGTTCGCAAAACGGTATGAGTTTACCTCGAAGATGGCTCCTTTCGCAGAACAAAAATGTGGCCCAGAGTGGTTTACCAGACCCTTCCCTGCTCCCTTAAAGAAACAAGAAGAGGAGTCAAAGCTGATTTGGAACGATTCCTCATTCCTCGACTACTGGTTCATAAGTTAAACCTTGTTAGAGGTCACTCCAGCTTACTAGCCTATCAACCAAACTTGGTGTCCAGGAAATTTGGGTTGATACAGACTTTGCCCAAATGCCTATATGACAAGAAATCACGTATCATTCTTCCTTTAGTGGTGCTATCTCGTCTTGACTGTTCGACACAACTGGCGCGCCACGCCCATAAGTCTTTTCTCACACCTGTCCACTTTGAACCTTCTTATTTTTGCTCCCAAGACTTCTATGACTGGTGGTCGAAACATTACGCCTCATAATTTCTTGACGCCTCCAGTTTTGCTCGCTTGATTGACCAAGCTTTCGTTGACGTGCAGGAGAAGATCAAGAAAGGTACGTCTAGCCATATCAAAGAGATTCAAGCCTTCCAGAAGTACTTCGAAACTTCCTATCGACCAGATGATGTTAGTCGAACCATTCGTGAGGCTGCTGTTACTTTGAAAGAAAAGTTTTCTAAAAAATTGGATAGTTTAAAGATTCCCTCTTCTGTTCCTTGTGAGAAACGGTATGAGGTTGCCTTTAAACCTTTTCCCCCAAAAGTCCCTCGAGTACCAACTGCTGGTTTTGGCGTGGCTCTTGCCCCTTCATTCCCAGATTGGTTTATTTGTGGAGATGCCATAAACATTCTTCGACAGCAGTCAAAGCCCAAAGCCCAGCGGGTGGTTCCGACTAAACATACACTCTATACCTTTAAAGGGCACCTTCATGTTAGTATCGAAGATGTTCGCATTAAATCCGACATTCTTGAAGGTTCATCCCCCTTGATTTGGACTACCCTCCCTGAGCTTTATTGTTGCTAACTGGCCTTGGTATTATTTATTTTTTTCAGCTGCTCCAAAACGTGTTGCCCCAGCAACCAAAACTGAAGGCAAAGTTGAAGACCAGAAGGTAATCCTCCACAACTTTCTACTATTTCGACCTCCTTAATCACTCTTAACACTTCATGTTGCTTTCAGGTGAGTCGAAAACCACCCACCCCTCAAAAGAGACTAAAAAGGGCTTCTCCCCAGATTATCCTTAATTCTGATGATGAAGATGGATCTCCTCGTGAGAGTATTCAAGTAAAAAGAAAACAAAATATTGTCCATGATGTGGATACTCCTGATGCTCCGTCTGCTCCTCTTACAACCAACATACCTCATACCAATACTCCTCCTTAAGAACCTACTCAGACTCCCATAGGGGATGCTTTGATCCAAACTGCGATTCCCATGGAGAGTGATAACTCTAGTCCTGCTGATGAAACTTTTAAGGTATATTACACATCTTATCTTTCTTTGGGTCTTGCACTGATTTTGTGGTCCCATTCTTTCTAATGTCTGTTTTTTTTAGGCTGATACTGGGGCTCCACAATCTGATCCCACCAAGCTCCTTCTGTCGCTCTATCCCTTGAATAGCCAAGGTGAGCCTACCTATCATCCCACTTCTGATTTGGGTTTTGGTATGAGTTCTCTTGGTGAGATTAACAAACCTGATTCTTTCACAGTCCCTCCTTCACCTGCAAAGACAACTACCCAACAATCTCAAACTGATGGGTCTGATCATGAGGATAACAATATTAGGGTTGATCCTATCACGGCAGATGATGAAGTCACCACTTTGGAGGGGGGCACAATCTTGGTCGATACGACCAACCCACCTTTGGACCAAACACTAACTATGGGTGCAAAGGATGTCGTAGGTGAACATGCTGTTGAGGATCAAGCCATGCCTCAGTCTGAATTGCATGAGTCCAGTGATGAAGGTAATGGAGATGAGATGGAAGAGGATGGCGCAAAGGCAAAAGAAGGCCAAGATAAAAAGTTGAAAACTGTGGAAACCCCTGTTTCTTCTACCCCCAAGGATACTCCAACAAACCCGTTCGAAGGCGAAACTCAGCTCTCCTCCTCCGAACTGGATGCGTTGAAGGTTTCTAACCCTCGACAATACATCAGACTTTTGTTGAGTAGACGGAGTCATTCGAACTCCCAGTACCTCGACCTATGAAGGGCAAACCTCGAAGCAGCCAACTGACAGTGCTCTCGATAAGGTTAAGAAAAAGATTTTCAAAGGGGATCTCTTCACCCTCCTGCAGATGGGCCCAGCCAGCCATCTTCCCCTCAAAGCTCTTCTCCAGCAAGTGGATATTAAATCCCTTACTCCTGAAGCCGCAATTGTTATTCAAGAAGTTGCACCCTGATCGACCAGGTTTAGAAAGACTTTCGATTATTGCTATAAATTGAGGGTAACATTCAGACGACAGCAGGCAGTGAAGCTGCCGCTTGAAGTGCTGTTGTCAATTCTGAAGAAAAAATCGCTGCATTGGAGGAGACGAAAGATAAAAATAAGCAAGAGATCCTGACTAATGAGGCGAACATGGTCTGCTGGGAGCGCAAGATCAAGAGACTTCGCAGTAAGATAGCCAAAGCCAAGAAGAAGAATACTGAGCTATCTTCTTTCGATGACTCTTCTCTAACAGCTGAACTAGAACATGTCGTTACCTATGCTGAGGAAGCCCGTCGTTTGGAATCTGAAGTTGCACAGCTGAGAACAGATAAAGCTCAATGCCAGAGCCGCCTCGAACTTCAGAAGTCGAACTATCTTAAGATGAAGGAAAATCTTCCTTTTTGATTTATTTAAGTTTTGTAATAGAGCAAATTGTACTGGCCTTTGTAAGCCTTTTAACTTTGTTTGTAAGATACTGAGCCATCTTGGCGCATTTTTCTAACCACCATTTATGGCTTTGTTTTATATTCGATTGTTATTCTGTTGATATTTTTACCTCTTGAAGTGCAGGCTTATATTTCTTTAAATATTTGCCATTTACTTTTAATATTCTCTCGTCTTTACTCAACTCCGTCACTTCATACGCCCCATTAAAGAACACTTTCGATACCTGGAATGGTCCTTCCCATTTTGGGGACCACTTACCTGAAGACCTAACCTTTTGATCCATAGGCAGAATTACCCTCCATACTAAATCTCCGACCAGGAAAGCCTTTGCTTTGACCTTCTTGTTATATGATTTCTCCACTCTTTTCTTTTGCCTTCTCAAAAGTTCTAGAGCTTTTAATCTTTCTTCGTCTAAATCGACTAACTCATCAAGCATCATGTCCCAATAAATCTCTCGAGGGATTTCGTGATGCCTTTGAATTCTGACCGACTGTATGTGTATCTCAACTAGCAACACTGCGTCATGGCTGAAGGTCAGTCGATAAGGGGAAGTGTTGGTTGCTTCCTTCGGGGATGTTCGACATGCCCATAGGACTTGATCCAACGTCTTATGCCAATTCCTAGGCTTGCTTCCAATCTTCTTCTTTATCATGCCAATTATCATTTTGTTTGCCGCTTCGACTTGGCCATTGGCCTGGGCATAATAAGGTGTCGAAGTAAGGAGTTTAAATCCCATTTCTTTGGTGAACTCCTGCATCTTTCTACCTGTAAACACTGACCCTTGGTCTGTCGTTATTGTTTCTGGTAGCCCAAATATATAAATGATATACTTCTGAATGAATTCAATGACATCTTCCTGGTCTACTTTTGGTAGAGGTATAGGTTCGATCCACTTGGTAAAATAGTCTATCCCCACCAAAATATATTTCTGGTTTTTGGAAGACGCAGGTCAAATTTCTCCTATTAAGTCTAAAGCCCAACCTCTGAATGGCCATGGCTTGACTATGGAGTGTAACTCGCTTGCTGGGACATGTTGTATGCCAGCATGGACTTGGCATTCCTGACAACCCTTGGCGAACTCAATGCAATCTTTTAGTATCGTGGGCCAGTACATCCCCTGGCGAAATAGCAACCATTTCATCTTATGGCCTACTTGGTGTGCTCCACATGTCCCACCATGGAATGAAGACAACGCCAAGTATGCTTCGGATTCACTGAGGCATTTAAGTAAAATTCTCTCAGAGGTTTTCTTAAATAACTCATTCCCCAGAAAGACGTAGCTTAACGCATGATATTTTATTTTCTGCTCTGTGGTTGCCAAAGGGTTCTGAAGGTACTCGGCCAAAGGTTTTCTCCAATCTTTGTCTGTCAGGCCTTCGATTGTAAAAATCTCGAAGGTTTCTTCGTCAGCGTAGCCAAACTTCATAGCTTCCAAGTCTAACGGTCTCAAACCTACAGACACAACTTTGCCTCTGGCCTCTATTGCTTCTTGCAAGTTTTCCTTCGAGACCCTATATCCTGAAGCGACCTGCGCCAAATCGTTGTCTATCTAATTGTGTAGTCGTGGTATATGTCGAATAATGCACATTTTGAATTTTTTGAGTAGCCTGTTGGCTATCACGAAATACATAATGAGATTCTCTTTAACGCACTTGTACTCCTTTGTTAATTGTTTCACAACCAACTCTGAATCTCCCATTATTTCGACTTAGGTTGCCCCCAATTCTAACAAAATTTCAAGTCCAGCGATCAAAGCTTCATATTCAGCTTCGTTATTGGAACATAGGCCCTCGACTCTATACTTGAATTTTGTTGGAATTTTGTCTGGCGAAATGATCAGCAGACCTATGCCTGTCCCTTTCTTGTGACTAGACCCGTCGATGTATAGCTTCTAAGGCTCTAGTTCCACAATATTCAGGGTACTTTCATTTATGGAGTGGTCGATGATGAAGTCTGCCACTATTTGACCTTTGACCGCTTTTAACGGTCTATATGTTAGTGAGTACACAGTTAATGTTAATGCCCATTTGCCAATTCGACTATGCAAAATAGGTTTGGACAACATATGTTTAATAATATCAAAGTGTGACGAGACATAAACATCAACTGGTTTTATATATTGCTTCAACTTCATACATGAGAAATACAAACATAAGCATAATTTCTCTATCTCGCTATACCTAGTTTCTGCATCATTTAAAACTCTGCTAAGGTAGTAAATGGCTCTTTCGACGCCACTTCCGTCCTCTTGAGCCAACATGCTCCCTAGAGTTTTGTCTGACGCTGCTATGTACAGTCTCATGCTTTTATTTCGACATGGAGGTGAAAGGACTAGAGGATGAGTCAAGTAGTCTTTGATTTTTCTGAAAGCTTCTTGCTGATCTTTCGTCCATTCAAACTTCTCCTTGGTGGCTCGAAGCAATGGTGAGAAGGCCTATGTTTTTCCACTGAGGTTCGATATGAACCTTCTTAGGAAATTTATTTTGCCCAGCAAGGATTGAAGTTCCCTTTTGTTGGATGGCGCTTTCGCTTCCATGATGGCCTTTGTTTTGTTTTGGTTGATTTTGATCCCTTTCTTGTGGACTATGAAACCAATAAAATCTCCTGCTTGTACGCAAAATGCACACTTGAGGGGGTTCATTTTTAGGCCAAACTTCCTCATCCTTATGAAGGACTTGTGCAGATGTTCTACATGAGCCTTTCCTGACACAAATTTTATCACAATGTCATCAATATATATCTGCATAAAGGACTCAATGTAATCATGAAAAATCGAATTCATTGCTCGCTGGTACGTTGCCCCAGCATTTTTTAGGCCAAAAGGCATCACTACCCATTTGTAAGTGCCTAAGGCCCCTGGGCAACAGAACGCCGTTTTAGGGACGTCATCTTCAGCAATGAAAATCTGGTTATAACCAGAATATCCATCCAGCATGCTAAGGTACTTGTGGCCAGCGGCTGAATCGACTAGCATTTCTGCCACTGGCATCGAATACTCATCTTTAGGGGTTGCTGAATTTAAATCCCTAAATTCTATGCAAACTCTTAAAGATCCGTTTTTCTTAATGACTGGTACAATATTTGCTAGCCACTCGACATACCTGGTTGTACGGATGAACTTGCATTGGAGGAGCCTTTCGATCTCTTTCTTTATCTTTGAGAGGATCTCAGGGGCGAAACGTCTTGGGCTCTGTTTGACTGGTTTTTTGCCAGGCTTGATTGGTAGCCTATGCTCGACTAAATCTCTTTTTAGACCTGGTATTTCGTTATAGTCCCAAGCAAAACAATCCTTGTACTCTCGCAGCAACTGGATGGTTTCGACCCTGAGTTGGGGGTCGAGGTTGGCGCTGATATATGTTGGTCTTTTGATCGCTCCATCCCCCAGATCAACTTCCTCCAAAGGGTTCTGCGCCAGCATTTTAACATTGTTAGCCAAGGGATCTTTCTCAAAACCTAAAGGCTCATCGTCATAGATGGCGTCGAGTCTTTGCCCTTCGTATCAAATCTTGTCGGGAGGCTTGGGGTCGAGATGCCCACCTGAGCCTATTTGTTCCAATTCTTCCTTGGCTCTCTCAGCCATTTTGTTATTAGCGGCCTCCAAGGCCTTTTGTAGCTTGGTTTCGGCCACGTAGGCCAAAATCCTTTGAAGCGCTATGGCTTTAGTCATCATCACTAAATTCACTTCCCCACCCAGTGGGGTCTATGGGAAGTTCTCCAAGGTATGGTAGTCTTTCGCCTGACACTTCTTTGTCCCATCGGAAACCTTCGACGGGATGCAGATAAAGTGAGCAATACACTTCATCATTTGGTGTGAATTCAAAATGTGCAGGTTCGCATGGGCCTATGCTGGCCAAATGCTTGTCGAACTGTCTTATATCGACAGTGTTTACAGGTGCTTTGAAATACCCTTGATCTGCTTCAATGTTTTCGATGATGCCATCAGGTTTCCAAATGGTGGTCCTTTGATGCGACGAAGATGGTACTGCCCCCACTCCATGGATCCATTATCTTCCAAGCAATAGATTATAGTTGGCAGTGGTTTCTGTAAGAGCACAGATTGTGTCTTAGTAATATCTCTATGTTTTGATGATAACATTAATGATAATTTGTATACAAGAATTATGCTCTCTAAATTTGTTCTAAACTGTTTTCTACAGGCACAAAAGATTTTAATCTTAAAGAGCAAATTTGATGTGAACAATGAATTCTGAATGGCTCAAGAGCATCTGAAGATTAGAAGAATCTGAAGTATAAGAGCTTAGTTATCAAGATTCTGAAGATACAACACGCTGCATATATTATCAAGAATCTGAATGAAAGAAGACTCTGAATGAAGAGACTCAGAATGAGAGAAGACTCTGATCTGAGTGAAGACTCTGATCTAAGAGCATGTTACGCTTCAAGCACACAGCTGCACCAGACTCTGATTCATCAACATCTGAAGAACATCTGAGGCTCTGAAGTTTCCAGAAGATTCTGAAGACTGAAGACTCTGATATTGATTGTTGATCTGAACTATCTGAAGAATTATTTGAAGAAGATTATTTTAATATATCCGTTGGAATATGCCAGCAAATCTTTCCTTAATTGGGATAGACAAAATTCTCTGCAAGAATATTATTCCTCTGGTACATTCCATATATGGTATAATCACAGCTCAGCAGACAATTGCTACACCCACATTTTGTGCGCCGTCTCTCTGCTGCAATAGTACAAAGGACAGTACTATTTTGATATTGGAAATATCTTCTCCAACGGTAAAATATTCTCTCCAATATTCAAGTGGCTATATAAAGGATATCATAGCTCATTCTTCAAGCGACGAATTTTGACGAAAACAATTGCAAGAACTCTCTCACGCGAAAAGCTCTCATATTCTTTGCTGTTCATATACTGTTCTAAACTTAGAGAAATAACACAGTTGTGTTTATAGCTTTCTTAGAAGCAATTTCTTACTCTTACATTGTATTACATTAATTTGTAAAGGAAGTTTTCCTTAAGAGGATCTAGGTAGATCAGTAGCTCTTAAGAAGACTAAGAACAGTTGTTCTTAGGTGTTGCTATTTGTAATCAGTTGATTTGAATAGTGGATTAAGTCCTTGTTGAGAAAGGCAAATCACTCTTGAAAAGGGTGGACTGGAGTAGTTGAGTTCAACGAACCAGGATAAAAATACTTGTGTTTTTATCTTTGATTATTTTCTGTCATACTTATTCAACCCCCCCTTCTAAGTATTTTCTCACCTTCAGTTGGCATCAGAGCTCCGGTTCTGAGTGTGCATTCGCTTAACCGTGACAGATAAAGATCCAGTGAGAAAAATACTCTGTTATTTATTTGGTTGCTAATATGGGTGATATTCCTACATCAAGCAACAAATATGAAGGAGACAGAATCAGCACCAAACCTCCAATGTTTGATGGAGAAAAATTTGATTATTGGAAAGATAGACTTGAAAGTTTTTTCTTGGGGTATGATGCTGATCTTTGGGATTTAGTCATTGATGGGTATGAACATCCTACTAAGGATGGCAAAAAGATTGATAGAAAATCAATGACTGAGGAGCAGAAGAAAGAATTCAAGAATCATCACAAAGCCAGAACCATACTTCTTAATGCAATCTCGCATACAGAGTATGAGAAGATTACCAACAGAGACACTGCTCATGATATGTTTGAGTCTCTCAAAATGACTCATGAGGGAAATTCTCAGGTGAAAGAAACAAAGGCTCTGGCGCTGATACAGAAGTATGAAGCGTTCAAAATGGAAGAATCTGAGAACATTGAGACTATGTTTTCCAGATTTCAGATTCTAACAGCTGGGTTGAAAGTTCTGGACAAGGGCTACTCAACATCTGATCATGTCAAGAAGATCATCAGAAGTCTTCCTACCAGATGGAGACCTATGGTGACTGCATTGAAGCTGGCCAAGGATCTGAACAAAATCTCATTAGAAGAACTCATCAGTTCTTTGAGAAGTCATGAGATTGAGCTGGAGGAAGATGAACCCCAGAAGAAAGATAAAGGTAAATCCTTAGCTTTTAAATCTAACAAATCTGTTAAAGCTTTGCAGGTTAATGAAGAAAGCTCTGAGGAATCTTCTTCTGAAGAAGAAGATGAACTATCTATGCTGTCCAGAAGGATCAACAAACTCTGGAAGCACAAAGGGAAGAAGTTCAACAACTTCAGAAGATCTGATCAAAAGAGAGAATCTTCTGGACACAGAAGATCTGGCAAGAAAGAGATCACTTGCTTTGAATGTAAAGAACCTGGACACTACAAGAGTGAATGTCCCAAACTTCAAAAGGAAAAACCCAAAAGGAAGTTTGATAAAAAGAAAAAGGTTCTGATGGCTACATGGGATGACTCAGATGAATCTGAATCATCTTCTGAATCTGAGGAAGAATGTGCAAATGTTGCGCTGATGGCCAACACAAATGATCAAGATGAAGGAACGTCATCATCTGAATCTGAGTCAGAATCAGACTCTGACTCTGAAGAGGTATTTTCTGAACTCTCCAGAGCTGAACTTGTTGAAAGTTTATCTGATATGTTGGAAAGCTACAGCAAGATTAAACTCAAATACAAGAAGCTGAAAAGCAATCTTGAATCTGAGATTGATCTTCTGAGAACAGAACTTGTTGAGCAGAAAGAAATAAATTTTAAACTCAAAAATGATTTAGAAACAACTCAACAAGAATCTGATACTGAAACAGAGTCAAGTGAAAATATTTTAGAAAAATATGACTCCAGTTTTAGAAGATTCCTCACTAAAAGCATAGACAGAAGCAAAATGGCTTCTATGATCTATGGTGTTAGTGGGAACAACAGAAGAGGCATTGGATGTGAATCCTCCTCTGGAAGCAATCCAAAGTCTGTTGATAAACTCTTCATCAAGAAGACTCCTCTGTATTCTCATTTTAAGTTTGGTCATCTGAATGACATTAAACATACAAGCTCTGAAAAGAGTACTTATGTGTTTAAGCCAAGGGTTAGCCAGAATAAACACTATGTTGAAAAACAGAAGTTTAGGCAAAACCACAGAATATCTAACCCCAAAGGACCCAAGAAGATCTGGGTACCTAAAAGTCAAATAATACCTGTTGCAGATGTTCTTAGCAGCAAAATCCAGACACCAATCATGGTACCTGGACTCTGGATGCTCACGACATATGACGGGCGAAAGGTCTATGTTCCAAAGCCTGGAACTTAGATCTGGAGGGGACGTGAAATTTGGAGGGAACCAGAGGGGCAAGATCATTGGCTCTGGTACAATAGGTAATGGTAACCTACCCTCTATTTCTAATGTTCTGTTAGTTGAAGGATTGAAACATAATCTATTGTCCATAAGTCAATTAAGTGACAATGGTTATGATATCATCTTTAATCAAAAATGTTGCAAAGCTGTATGTCAAAAGAATGGTTCAATCCTGTTCAGTGGAAAGAGGAAAAACAACATTTACAAAATTAACCTTTCAGAACTTAAAGTTCAAAATGTAAAATGCCTTTTATCTGTGAATGATGAGCAATGGGTCTGGCATAGAAGATTGGGACATATTAATATGAGACGTATATCTCAGATTAATAAACTCAATCTGGTCAGAGGACTCCCTAATCTGAAGTTCAATTCAGATGCTCTGTGTGGCGCATGTCAAAAGGGTAAATTTTCAAAATCTCATTTTAAACCAAAAAATGTTGTTTCCACCTCTAGACCATTGGAATTACTTCACATTGATCTGTTTGGACCAGTGAAAACTGCATCCATCAGAGGCAAGAAGTATGGGTTAGTCATTGTAGATGACTACAGCAGATGGACATGGGTAAAGTTTCTAAAACACAAGGATGAGTCTCATTCTGTGTTCATTGACTTCTGCAATCAAGTCCAGACTGAAAAAGAATGCAAAATTATTAAAGTCAGAAGTGATCATGGTGGCGAATTTGAAAACAAATATTTTGAAAAATATTTTTCTGAAAAAGGAATTGCACATGATTTCTCCTGTCCTAGAACTCCACAACAAAATGGAGTTGTAGAGAGGAAAAATAGAACATTGCAAGAAATGGCCAGAACCATGATCAACGAGACAAATCTGGCAAAATATTTTTGGGCAGAAGCAATAAATACAGCATGTTATATTCAGAACAGAGTGTCTGTAAGACCTCTTCTGGAAAAGACTCCTTATGAATTGTGGAGAAACAGAAAGCCCAACATTGCTTATTTTCATCCATTTGGATGTATTTGTTATATGCTTAACACTAAAGATCATCTGAACAAGTTTGATTCCAAAGCACAGAAGTGTTTCATGCTTGGTTATTCTGAACGCTCTAAAGGCTACAGAGTATTCAATACTGAAACACAGATTGTGGAAGAATCTATTCATGTTAGATTTGATGATAAGCTTGGCTCTGAAAAGCCAAAGCAAGTTGAAAGTTCTGCAGATAGAGAAGTTATTCTCACAGACTCTGAAGGCTCAGAGGCAGACAAGACTGAAGACAAAGACTCTGAAGCAAATCCAGATGCTACGCCTCTAACTTCCCAACTTGACAATCTGCATATTTCTGAAAGACCAACAGTCAGAGGATCTTCTTCCAGAATGAAAGCTTCTCATCCAGAGGATGTGATAATTGGAAAGAAAGATGATCCAATAAGGACAAGAGCATTTCTCAGAACTTCTGAATCTTCCTTCTGTGGCTTAGTGTCAATTATAGAACCAACATCTGTTGATGAGGCTCTGGAAGATAATGAATGGATTTTAGCTATGCAAGAGGAGCTGAATCAATTCACAAGGAATGAAGTCTGGGATCTGGTTCCAAGACCTAAAGGTTTCAATGTCATTGGAACAAAATGGGTTTTCAGAAATAAACTGAATGAAAAAGGAGAAGTTGAAAGGAACAAAGCAAGACTGGTTGCTCAAGGCTACAGTCAACAAGAAGGCATAGACTACACAGAAACATATGCTCCTGTTGCAAGGTTAGAGTCTATACGCTTGCTTATTTCATTTGCTGCACAACATAACATCACTCTTTATCAGATGGATGTTAAAAGTGCTTTTCTTAATGGAATTATAGAAGAGGAAGTGTATGTCCACCAACCTCCTGGTTTTGAAAATGAAAATTTTCCAGATCATGTTTACAAACTGAAAAAATCTCTTTATGGACTAAAACAAGCTCCCAGAGCTTGGTATGAGAGGTTGAGTAATTTTCTTCTGAAGAAAAATTTCATCAGAGGAAAAGTGGATACCACACTATTTTGTAAAACCATTAAGAAAGATTTGTTGATTTGTCAAATTTATGTAGATGATATTATTTTTGGATCAACAAATATTATGCTTGGAAAGGAGTTTGCTAAATGTATGCAGGAAGAATTTGAGATGAGCATGATGGGAGAACTGAAATTCTTTCTGGGAATCCAAGTAAATCAGACTCCAGAGTGCACCTACATACATCAGACCAAGTATGTTAAAGAGCTTCTGAAGAAGTTTAACATGCTGGATAGCAAAATGGCAAAGACTCCAATGCATCCTACAAGCACTCTAGGTAAGGAAGAGGTAAGTAAGAAGGTAGATCAGAAACTCTACAGAGGTATGATAGGATCTCTTCTTTATTTGACTGCTTCTAGACCAGACATTCTGTTTAGTGTTTGTTTATGTGCTAGATTCCAATCAGATCCTAGAGAATCACACTTAACTGCTGTTAAGAGGATTATAAGGTATCTGAAAGGTACTGCTAATGTTGGTTTGTGTTACAGAAGATCTGACGAATATTCACTAGTTGGATTCTGTGATGCTGACTATGCTGGAGATAGAGTTGAGCGCAAAAGTACTTCTGGAAGCTGTCAGTTTCTTGGAAGTCATCTGATCTCGTGGTACAGCAAGAAGCAACCAACAATTGCACTATCAACCACAGAGGCAGAATACATTGCTGCTGCTGGATGTTCCACTCAGATGCTCTGGATGAAGAGTCAACTAGAAGATTATCAAATCTATGAGAGTAATCTTTCTATCTTCTGTGATAATACTTCAGCTATATGTTTATCCAAAAATCCAATTTTACACTCTAAGGCCAAACATATAGAGATTAAACATCATTTCATCAGAGACTATGTTCAGAAGGGTGTAATAAATTTAGCCTTTGTTGATACAGATCATCAATGGGCAGATATTTTCACAAAACCCCTTGCTGAAGATAGGTTTAAGTTTATTCTGAAAAATATTTGTATGGATTTTTGTCCAGAGTAATATTTCTCAGAGTCAACTTCTCAGATGCTAAGTGTTTAACACTCTGAAGTATTTCATCTGTTTTGCTTGTTTAATTTATCTGTGATTTATTTTTGTGTGAAACTCTGTACTGACCATCTCAGAGGATCTGAAAGTTGAAAACGTTTCATTTCTTAAGAGTTACAGAATCACATGCAAAGCAAACACGTGTCACTCAGAATCTGAAAAGATGGAGTACACCTACTGATTATGACGTTTAAGGTATTGCTTTGAAAATCTCAATCTGTCTTGATTTTCCCCCAAATGTCATATCATAATTAAAAATGATTACTTTTCATTTAATGCAAACGTGCGTATGTGTCCTATGTATGTCTGTTGTGTTTCCCATGCGTGTTTTATTTATCTATATAAACCACTCTCATAACACATTCACACTTTTCACATTCTCAAACACATATGCGTTTTTGCTTGTTGTTCTCTCTCTTTTCAAACCCTAAAAGAACCCAGAAATCTTCATCTTCTTCATCATCATCAACAATGGCATCCACTTCAAAAGCAGTTACTACCAAAGATGCTACCACTGTCATAGAACCAGTACGCACTCTCCTAACTCCTGTTGATTCACTAGAGGTACTGTGTGAAAGCTTCGTGGATTTAGAAGACCTTGCTGAAAATGGGTTTGATCTGATTCCTTCAATCAAAGCACAAGGCTGGGACGGTTACTTTGATAGGCTTATGGGTCCTGTGTATCCAAAGTTAGTGAAGGAGTTTTGGATCCATGCATTTGCTACTCCAAAGTTCGTTCATTCCTCTGTGCTGGGAAAGAAGATTGTTATCACTGAAAATCTGATAAGGAAACTTATAGGTTTTAAGGCAACTGATGGAGTAACCTCTCTGTCTTCTGCGCGTGAAGATCTGAAAGATGTTTGTCAAGAAATCTGCACTACTGGTGAACCTTGTAAGAAGGTTAAGTTTTTGAAACCCACTTACAAGATATGGGCTAAGATTTTCATGAACACCATCTTTCACAGACCCTCTTCAAACTCATCTGATTATGTTAATGCTGAACAACTTTACTTCATGTATTGTTTACACCAAAACATTCAGATTGATCTTCCATATCTGTTGTTTAATCATCTGGTATCTCACGTCAAGGAAACAAGGGAAACAGCCAGAGATAAAACTGGAAAAGTCAGAACATGGATCCCAATGGGAAGGCTGATTTCAGATATTCTGATAGAAAACCAACTTGTGGCGCATCTGCAAGAGGCTGGGTTAACAGAAGATCTGAATTTTATCATTGGCTCTGAAATAAATGGTTTAACTCTGAGAAGGATGAAACTGGTTGAAGATTTATCTGAGAAACCAAGGAAAACTAACTCTGAAGAAGTTAGGGGAAGAAGGATTCCTGTTGAGGATTTTCCTTTATTCACCTCAGATGAACCTAGAGAACTTATTGCTGAGTATGTTGCTCGTTGCATAAGAGATGGTGTTGAGATTCCTGCCAATCTTGTGCAGAAGGAAGGCCAAGTTCTTCCTGATTTAACAAGGGAAAGAAGACGTAAGAGAAAAGCTGATAAAGAAGGTCATCAGAAGAAAAGAAAGCATTCAGATGCTGAAAAGAAGAAGAAAAGGAAGAAGCTGAAGAAGGTTCAACAAAATCCTCCTGCAGCAACTTTTGAAGAAATAAGAGATACTCTGAAACAGGTATTTAACACTGATTCTAATCCTGTTCATCATTCTGCTAACCCCACACCATCTGACTCACCCCTCATATTTAAAAGATCTAGACCATCTGAGACTCATACACCACAATCCAAACAAACTCAACAAACAACACCACAACCACAAAACACCATCCCAGAACATACCATTCCAGAGGATGTTCACCCTGAACACCCTGACCAACCTGAAAATCTCATTAATCCTAATGAGATATTAGATATCACACCCTTAAACCGTTCTATCATTTTATCTTCAACTTCTGAAAAATCTAACCACTCTGATACATCATCTGATGATGAATCATCTGGTTACATTAATGAATGTTTGAATGATCTCAAACAACCTCGTTCTGAGAGTGTTTGGAAACAACTGTTTAAATCTCCAACTTCTGAACATCCACCCTCTCCACAAAATTCCCCAACTCAAACTCTCACTCCACAACCTCTTGAAATCCAAAACACTCCACAACCAACATCTGAACCACAAACCACCCAACAAACATCTGAACCACAAAACAACCAACCAACATCTGAACATCCATCTTCACAACCTCAACCTCAACAAACACCACAAACACAACCAACCCAACCCAGAATCCCTGATGAAGCAGAATTGGGATCAAGTGTTTATACTATGTTAAGAGATTTTGATAAGGATAATGTCTCAGACTTTGCTGACATTATGGATGTTTGCATGACTACTATGGACAAAGAGGCTGCTAATGCTGTTTGGAAGAAATATCTTTACAGACTGAATAGGGAGGCTTTGAAAATCAGGACTCAATGTCTTAGATTGTCAAAAGTAAGGCTTGCTGCTTATCAAAAACGGATTAAGAGAAACCCTCCTCCTATTCTTCTTCTAGAAGCACCTCCACCTCCAGAAATTCCTGCACCTGATGTTACTAAGAATGTTTCAGAATCTATTGTTTCAGAATCTGCTATTTCAGACTCTACAGATCTTCAGAAGGATGTCAAAGAACTAAAGGATTTTATGGTTGATCAAAAGAAAACAAATGAAGAAATGAAAACTTGGATGGCTAAGCAAGATGAAAATTCAGAAAGGATTACAGCACTGCTGCAACTCATTGCTTCTCAACAAGCCTCATCTGCTAAACCTACTTGATGTTTTTGCACAAGTTTTTCATGTTTTGCTTTGTTTTGATTTTCTTCTGATATGTTTTGCATGCTTGTATCTGAATGTTCTCTTATCTTAATGACATTGATCTTTTTGCTTATCTGGATATGTGTTTCTTCTGCATCTTTACTGTCTTTTAAAATTCTTTTTGATTATGACAAAAAGGGGGAGAAACAAAATAGAATCTGATTGTTCAAATCTATAAGCAATTATCTGAACTAAGTCAGACATGTTACTAACATTCTTTGAATCTAACCAGACTCTGACAAATTTATCTAACCAGACTCTGACAAATTTCATTGAAGTTTTTCCTGAGATCTATCTTTTCAGAACCTGATCAAAAATAGCTAAATCTGAGTAGACCAGACTCTGATATCTAACCTTGAGTACTATGATCTATAAGATAACTCAAGACAGGAAATGGCGAGATAAACAACCAGGTGCTCTGAAGTTGTTCATCTGGCATCAAGCTTTTATATGACATCAAGCTTTGGCATCAAGCTTTAATACGGCATCAAGCTTTGACTCTAGAAGTCAAACATATGTCAACCAGGCTTCAATCAGGATGTTAACCAGGATTCAATCAGGCTTTGAATCTGAAATGTAATCAGGCTCTGAATCTGAAATGTACTCAACCAGAAAGGGAAGTATCTAATTCCATTAGAGTATTCATTTCAGGGGGAGATTGTTAATCTCAGGGGGAGTAATTTTAATTCATTTTTTATTGAACAAATTGCTCATGTTTTGTCATCATCAAAAAGGGGGAGATTGTAAGAGCACAGATTGTGTCTTAGTAATATCTCTATGTTTTGATGATAACATTAATGATAATTTGTATACAAGAATTATGCTCTCTAAATTTGTTCTAAACTGTTTTCTACAGGCACAAAAGATTTTAATCTTAAAGAGCAAATTTGATGTGAACAATGAATTCTGAATGGCTCAAGAGCATCTGAAGATTAGAAGAATCTGAAGTATAAGAGCTTAGTTATCAAGATTCTGAAGATACAACACGCTGCATATATTATCAAGAATCTGAATGAAAGAAGACTCTGAATGAAGAGACTCAGAATGAGAGAAGACTCTGATCTGAGTGAAGACTCTGATCTAAGAGCATGTTACGCTTCAAGCACACAGCTGCACCAGACTCTGATTCATCAACATCTGAAGAACATCTGAGGCTCTGAAGTTTCCAGAAGATTCTGAAGACTGAAGACTCTGATATTGATTGTTGATCTGAACTATCTGAAGAATTATTTGAAGAAGATTATTTTAATATATCCGTTGGAATATGCCAGCAAATCTTTCCTTAATTGGGATAGACAAAATTCTCTGCAAGAATATTATTCCTCTGGTACATTCCATATATGGTATAATCACAGCTCAGCAGACAATTGCTACACCCACATTTTGTGCGCCGTCTCTCTGCTGCAATAGTACAAAGGACAGTACTATTTTGATATTGGAAATATCTTCTCCAACGGTAAAATATTCTCTCCAATATTCAAGTGGCTATATAAAGGATATCATAGCTCATTCTTCAAGCGACGAATTTTGACGAAAACAATTGCAAGAACTCTCTCACGCGAAAAGCTCTCATATTCTTTGCTGTTCATATATTGTTCTAAACTTAGAGAAATAACACAGTTGTGTTTATAGCTTTCTTAGAAGCAATTTCTTACTCTTACATTGTATTACATTAATTTGTAAAGGAAGTTTTCCTTAAGAGGATCTAGGTAGATCAGTAGCTCTTAAGAAGACTAAGAACAGTTGTTCTTAGGTGTTGCTATTTGTAATCAGTTGATTTGAATAGTGGATTAAGTCCTTGTTGAGAAAGGCAAATCACTCTTGAAAAGGGTGGACTGGAGTAGTTGAGTTCAACGAACCAGGATAAAAATACTTGTGTTTTTATCTTTGATTATTTTCTGTCATACTTATTCAACCCCCCCTTCTAAGTATTTTCTCACCTTCAGTTTCTACTACCATGAAGACAGTTGGGCGGGTAATGGTTCCGACCGTGATATTCACTTGTATGACCCCCATGATCGAACCCACTTTCCCTTCATAGTTTGATAACACCATGTTGTATGGTTTGGTGTCTGTCTCATCTTTTCCAATTTTGTTCAACAGAAAATGCGGCATTAGGTTCACCGTAGCGCCGCAATCCACCAAGATTTTGTTAACTGGGATCTTCTCTACTTATGCTGTAATATAAAGAGGCTTCATATGATTCTTCATCGCCTCTATGGGCCGTTCGAAGAATGCGTTTTGCTCCTCGACGCAGTCATTGTTCATCACATAGTAACATACCGGCTTATGAGCCTTCATCTCCCAGTCCGTATAGGTGTCCAAGTTTTCAACCACGGAAATCCTGTCAAATTCCCTGGGCATTACTCATACTACGTTGACCAAGATATCCAGAGTATTATTAGAGTCTTCATCAAAATTATCGGTCATTTCGTCATCGACCAATTTCCTCTGCTCTTCGACCTGTGTCGTAAACAGCTTTCGTCCTACAGGTGTCTTCCCAAACGCTTTCGTTCGTCCTTGATTCTTGACAGGAACGTTGGTGCTGGACTCTGGTTGGTCCCTTTGTGCACCTTCTTTGAGTGCTTTTCTTTTTCTCTGTTCTCGTCTCCATTGGGATCGAGACATGGGATTTTTCCCTTTATAATTTTCTGATACATGAGCAGCCTTTGAAGACTGAAATTCTTTTCGATAGCTTAACGAAGATCCTCATTGCACTTTGAAGTTCTTCCACCTCTTCTGCCCCTGCTGCCTATTCTCATTGGGCTTCATCCACTTTCCATCAGTGGCCTCAACATTGGGCTTAAAACTGGTGGGTTTTCTTGTAGGAGGCCTTATGCAGGGGTCAGATCTTTTTTGAAGGCCTCTTTGAGGGTCGAATCTGGGCCTTTCGTTATCTTGCCTCAGCCTTCGTGTTCCTTCTAGCTTTTGTGTGGCCTTCTTGTCAAATATGGCATTGCATCAGGGACAAAGCATCACACTAGAACCTCTTTCTTGGCAGCGGTGAAGGAAAGAAACGATCGATTCCTCCTACTCTGGGTATGCTTCCCTAGTGTGTGTTCCCTGGTAATTCGAATCACTGTCCGCTACATCCTCATGTTGGGTGATTTCTACCATGTTAATTTCAACTTTTTTTGGCCAGATTAAGCTTCTTCAGGCTTAGCTCCACATCTTTGGTGGCTTGATCAATTTTGACGAAGTCATCAGCCGTTTCTTTGGTCACTATCTCCCAACCTAGATTGCCCTGGTTGTTTAAACTTCTGGTTTCAACCCTTTGGTCACAGTCATCAATTTCCATTTCCATGCAGTTCTTTTGTCCAAAGCTCATGGTCACCTTTGCCATCACAGCTTCGTCTATGGGATTGTTGGTAGTCTCTATTATGTCGATTGAAAAGTCGTAGCCATCAGTAACTTCGACCATGTTAGCTTCGACTGGTTCTGTATAGTGTGCGTCTGTCATTTGCAGAGGGTCTGTGTCGACCTTCATCTGGCCGCTAGCCTTCTCTCCAAACTTTAGATGTCCTTCCTGGATTGCATTTTGAACAAGGTCCCTAAAAAGAAAACATTGAGACGTTTTATGACCCAAGAAATTATGGTATTTATAAAACCCTCTTTTCTTCCTTTGTTCTATGGACGGCATTTTAGCGCCAGGTTGCACTATCATTTGTCCGTCTTTAACTAACAAATCGAAGATTTCATCACATTTTGTGATGTCGAAAGTGTATGTTTTCTTTGGGAATTTATCGTTTTTTTCAGATTCGACACAACTCTTCCCTTGTGGGGGAGCTAGGACTTTACCCGAGTAAGGTGGTCCTTGCTTAAGTACAGCAAGATCCACTTCGCCATCGTCGAAGCTCATAGGCTCATCACACAACCCTTCGACATTCTCATTAAATTCGATAAAAGCTACCTTTTTATTTTTATTAAACTTAGTCTTTTCGTCTTTGAGTCTTTCTAATTGCCAAACTCGATCAGCTAGTTGGGCCATGTCCCTTAGATACTGGGTGTCCAACTTTTTCCTAATGGAATAATTGAGACCCCCAGTGGCCATTTCGACTAACTCATGTTCAGGGACCTGTGTGAAGCATCTGGCCTTAAGCAACCGGAATCTATTAAGGTGTTCCTCAATTGGCTCAGAAAACTTACGCTTCACACTAGCGAGTTCCTTTAAATTAATTTTAGTCTGGTCCATATAGAATTGTTCATGGAACAAACGCTCTAACTGGATCCAATTACACACCGTATTAGGGGGGAGCATTGTGAACCAGGTGAAGGCATTCTTAGTAAGAGAACTTGGGAAGTATTTTATTCTAAGGCTTTCATCATTTGCTATCTCTCCTGCCTCGATTAAGTAACGAGCCACATGTTCGACGGTAGATTCCGTCGTATCTCCTGAAAACTTAGTAAACTTGGGTACTTTCGTCCTAGGGGGTAACTCCGCCTGAAGGATATAATCTACTATAGGTGAAGTGTAATTTGGCCTGGTAAACCCATTATTTAACCCATTTCTAGCCATAATTCTCTCGACCATGGCTGCTATATTATTGTCAACGGCCACGTTATTTTGTCGAACCTGCTAGACTACATTGTCTGCGTCTTGGTTCTGATTTACGACAACCACTCCTGGGTCTCTCTCTCCCAAGACACGGGGCTGATTTCGCAATGGCTCTTCCCTAAGCACTTCAACTACAGGAGGGGCCATCCTTCCTTGGTTTCCTACGTCGATTTCTGCCATATTTCCCAGGTTTTCTCGTGGGACATCCGCTACTGCGGCTTGATTTCTGCCTAAGGGAGGTACCCCCATGAATTAAGCCAATCTTGTTAGTTGTACCGCCAATTGTTGATTGGTCTGAGTTGTATTTTGGATTAGTGGTTGAAAGATTTCACCCATGGTTTGTGACAAAGTCTGAACCATTTGTAGGTTACTTTCGTCCATTTGCTGTCTCAAACAAGCAACTGAGGTGTTGGTCAAATTGGGGCCTTGCGTCGAATACCCTAAGCTCTGGCTTTGGGGATTTCGACCCATGTTCACGCCTGATCCCGACCCCTGTAATGGCGAAGCCATTGCCTGATCTGAGAATATAGGGGGGTGCACTTTGCAGTCCCTGCATCATAGCGGTGGGCATCCCATATGGGGGTTTCTTGGTGACTGTGAAAAACCAGGGGGGCCAAACTGCCTGGAAGTCAAACTTCCGCCTAACAAAATCTAAGGATTCGACGTTTGATAACCAATATATTCTAACACTGGTTGAGTATAGGGTCTTATCACCGTCGATCCAGCCCCAAGTACGGAAGGTGTCGGCACTAGCCTCACAAGAAGCACCGTTTCTTCTCCAATCGACGGTATCAGAGGGGGAACTCCATCGTCTCTTATTCCCTCACTGGAACCGTCTCCTTGATGGTTGAGGTTATCTGGCTGGTTCGTATCTGTAGCCATGTTCCTAATGTTTCGTCTTGGTCGTCTTTCTTCGTTCACAGCGGTAACTTTACCTTTTCTCAGTAACATAAAATGTACTTCTCACGAAAGGGACCAATACCACTGCAAAATTTCTTATAAGTTTAGTTTTATAAAAAGATTTTTTAGCACTATCCCACTGGGCGTGCCATTTTGTTTCCCTTGAAAATCGGAAAACAACCGCTGATCTTCCAAATCTAACTTTGGTAACTCACAGGATCGATCAGATTGATCATAGGACATGTGCTAAAGGCTTTCTATTTTGAAAATATATCCAAGTTCCACACTCGAACAGTATTGGGGTGAAAGAATCTTAGGGAAACATATATTCGACTACGGAATAACTTAAAAGATAAAATAAAGCTTTCAATAAAAGAAAGAAGAAAGTTTGTTTAGAAAGATGAAGTTAGATTGAGGGCGAAGAGGAGAGAATTGCATAGGAAGAAGAAAGAAAAGGAATAAAGTAAGGAGGAAAGGTGTAAAGACAATAAAAGACTTTGTAAATTTTAAAGCAAAATAAAGTAAATTTCATTAAGTTAAAAATGGTGTGTTTACATCACGTATATTCTCTATAATACTCGCTTTCTCTACACTCGGATACTTGGAGTAGTTTTAAGAGTAATTTGTACAATAGTAAATTACAACACACTTTGGCTATGTCTAAGACATCCTATTTATAGTAGTAAAAAAGTAACTTCTAATAACTTCCAACATCATCTCCTCTCGCCACTTGTCACAGATGCATGGATTTACTGCTCATACAGTGCCACGTGTCTTCTTAAGTTTTCAGCAAGCAAAACCGTTCCCTCCAACTTTTGAATTTCAAATCCTTCGACGAACCATCCACGATAGCAAGCGGTCGAACTCCTAGCTTCTGGGTGAGTTCTTCGACTTCTTCTTTTGGCTGCTTTACATCCTTCGACCAATCTTTCGTTCTCAACTTATCCTTGGCTTTTCATCTTGAATTCCTTCCTTCTAAACGGGGCGTCGAAATTAGGAGCTAACACCTGGTTAAAATCTTCTAAATAAATATTAACACATAACCCGATTCTCAACACACAACTTGGTTAATGTTTTCTAAAGAAGTCTTAACAAACAACCTAGTTCATTCGAAAAAAATTTAATTCCTTTAAAAGTTGTTTAACATGATGAACTTATTCAAAGTTCGCAGAAAAATTAATCAGATTCAGAAATTAGATTAAGAAGGGCAAATGCTTGGGTTTTAGAATAACAATAGGTATATTAAAATCACATCACTTTTCTCCCCCTTTGTTATCAATCAAAAAAGATAAAATAGACAAAGTAACACCAAAGAAAATTTCATTTCATGACTGCAAAGATACAAAAAGAGAAATGAAAAATAAAGACTTAGAAACTAATAAAGCGATAGGTTTTAAAAGTAAGGTTTCTAAGAGGTTAGAAGTCTGGATAGAATGGCTTGCAACATTCCTTTAACATTTTTGTTAGTTCCAGCTTAAGCCTTGAACATATCATCCTGCTTGTCCAACCTTTCTCTAACAACCACATTTTCAGCCTTGAGCTCTTCTAAATTCTTATGCAACAAATAAAAAGCAGAGCCTGAGTCTTCAGCAATCAGAACATCCTTTGATCCAGAAATGGATCCTAGTTTTGCAACTGATCGAGGATGAGTAAGAGGGAGTTCCAAAATAGGTGCAGGGAGCAGAAAGGTTGGAGGAACCTTCTAAAGCAATGGTTCAACTATACTAGAGAGTCTGGCATGGAAGCTCCTCTGCGTCTCCTTCAGGCACCAAAATTCCAACTCTTCAGAACTGCAGTCAATCCACTTTTTGAAATTATTACATAGAGTGTCAACTTCATAAAGGTTTGCATTAGTTGCACAACCTTCAGTGAGAGTGTTCAACCTTGAAACAACCTTATTTTCAAACTGTGAAAACAATTCATCCAAAGGTGTATGGCGGATGTTTTTTTGAAGAGTGGTTTGTTTAGAGTATTGATGGGTGTTCTATCAGGTATAGCAAAAATCTAATTTCCTGACTCAAATTCTGAATCAGAAAAACCTGATTCAACAATGGGACCGTCAAGGTAAGTAGAACTTTTTGGTTGATTGATTAAGGATATGAGTGATGGTGAAAGTTGAGATTGAGGTGTAGGAAAAATGATGGATGTAAGGATTTCAGTAGGTGATGGTGTGGGTGGTGGAATTTGTTGTTCAGAAGGTAAAGTGAGATGTGGGAAAGTATCATTTGGATCAGATGTTATGGGAGCATAAATTTTTTAGAAGTGAACTTGTTCAGAAATATGTGAAGGTGGGAAGTGAATTGGTTCAGAAATATGTATAGGTGGAAGAGCGCTGTTTGAGGGATTGGATGAACTGTTAACCACATAAAGAAAAGGAGTTTCGGAAGGAATTGACTTACCCAAGACAGTTCTAGCAGAGATAGGAGTAACCTTAACTTTGGGTTCTTCATTAGAAGGGTCTAGAGAATTGCTAGCTTCCTTAAACATATTAGATATTCTATTAAAATGCTTCTTGGAAATCTTCCTCTTCTTCTACTAAGTAGTTTCAGAAGTTGTGAGAGTGACACTAGTTTGATGGCTGTCACGGTAGCTTACCACAATATCCAGAAGCTTTGGCCTTAAGAATATTGGGAAGTCTTTCAAGGGGATCCTTTTGTTGTAGATGTCTTCCTTGGGGATTTCAACAAGAGGACTGGAAAGTTCAGTTATAATGCCCGTGTTTTTCAAACTTTTGGCATTAAATAGTTTCCCAACCAGAGGTTCCAGCCCTTTTCGACTTTTTCAGCATCTGTTAGAGAGTCTATTAATTTACTCTCCATCAAAATATCTAAAATTAGCTTAGTTCCTCATCTTTTTATTTCCTTCACTATGTCTCTTAAGTATTGAAAGAGAAGCGCGGGAGGATTCAACTTCTTTTTAGTATCTATGTAGTAGAAAACTATTGTTGATCAAAGTTGATGTAATAAGAAGAGTTTGTTGCCATTTTGTGATGAACACATCCCAGAAGAATCTTGGCCCAAATTCTCAGATTGGGTTGAAAATCCTTGATCTTGTTTGAATGGACTCCAGAAGTGAAGATCACTTTTGATATTTCAATTAGATCAGATATTTTTTCCACCATTTGTTTGCACTTTATTCTAAACCCATAATGTCCAATGAGTTTGGCTATAAGTTTCTTAGTAATGCCAATCTTCTTTCCGATAATGAAAGAAATTACTTGGAAGGTAGAAGTCTTAGCATGAATCCAGAATCTCTAACTAGATTAAAGAAAATTAGACCTTAAATACGTTCATAGTACTTTTCCCAAACTTGAAATCTTATAGTAGTAAAAAGATCAAAACCATTGTCTTTCATGTTGCCAAACTCAACTCCGAGTTCATAGAGGACTTCCAATTTATCTGCAGGAGTAGATAAAGTGAGTCCAGAAGTATCATAAGCATCTACAATGAACACATATTTTCCAGATCCTGAAGTAAATTTTGACGAATAGGTTTAGAGAGACGAGGAATATGTTGTGGTTGTTGTGAAGATCAAGAACCACAAACAGTCCGTTGAGTAGTTGCAACATGTTATTATTGAGCATATTATTTATCTTGTCTTTGTTGCACAGATTGTTATTGAGAAGCCATTGTTGAAGAAGAGTAGCGTAGGTGTGTGAAGTGAGTGAGGTGAGTTTATATAAATATTTTTGCAATCATGAGTAAAATCTTGAATAGTGCACAAAATCTTAAAAGAGGTAAAACATGAAGATTTTACCTAATCCCAAGATAAATGAATTCACCCAAAGTGTCACTCAGATGTTAGAAACGGTTTAGTTTTCTAAGACAATTGTCTTTTAAAAGTGTTCCACTTTCCAAGACTGATTGACAACCCATCGATACAAAAACGGTTCAATATCCTGAATACAAAATGTTCAATAGTAAGGTTATGACTAGATACGTTTGAGCATTGAAACCTTCTCACTTCAGAAGACTCACACATCCAGAGTTAAAAAAATCTCAGAGTCTCATCAAACCATTCTGAGAAAATTAACATTCTGAGATAATAATCAATTTCATTATGGACAAATTTCCATAGATGAATGTTTCAGTATGAAAATAAATCTCTCTTTAAAAAGGGGTTTTATAAAGATATCAGCCCATTGATGGTCAGTATCAATAAATTGTATGTTTAAAATACCCTTCGAAAAATAGTCACGTATAAAGTGATGTTTGATCTAATATGTCTAGCTTTAGAATACAAAATGGTATTCTCAGACAAACATATAGTAGAAGTATTATCACAGAGGATATGAATGTTACTCTCATAAATATAAAAGTCTTCTAGCTAAATTTACATCCAGAGCATCTAAGTACTGTATCCAGAGGTTGCAATCTACTCAGCTTCAACAGTTGAAAGTGCTATGGTTGATTTCCTCTTGCTGGACCATAAAATCAAGTTGTCTCCCAGAAATTGACGCTTCTATAAGTTCTTTTTCTTTCAAGTTTGTCTCCAGCATAATCAATATCACAACAACCCACAAGCTTGTAGTCTTTATATTTTCTTTGACACAAGCCAAGGTTGATGGTACCTTCCAGATACTCGAAGATCCACTTAACAACAATTAAGTAGGATTCTCTAGGATCTCATTAGAAGTGAGCATACAAACAGACATTAAACAAAATGTCAGGTCTAGAAGTAGTCAAGTATAAGAGAGAACCAATCATACTTATGTATACCTTTTGCTTTACCTTACTGCTTACCTCATCCTTATCAAGGATACATGTAGGATGCATATGATTCTTTGAAATCTTGCATTCTGGCATGTCAAATTCTTCAGAAGTTCTTTGGTGTACTTACTCTGATGGATGTAGGTTCCTTCTGAACTTTGATTGATCTGAATCCCTAGAAAAAAACTTGAGTTCTCCCATCAGACTCATCACAAATTTTTCCTACATAAACTTAGAAAATTCCTTGCACAAAGAAGCATTAGCAGTACAAAATATGATATCATCAACATAAAATTGTACAAAAAGAATATCATTTTTTAAATGATTTACAGAACATAATTGTATTAACCTTCCCTCTAGTGAAATCATTTTAAAGAAGAAAATTTCTCAGTCTTTCATACAATGCTCTAGGAGCTTGTTTCAAAGAATACAATGATGTCTTAAGTTTGAAAATGAAATCTGGGTTTTTAAGAATTTCAAAACCAGGAGGTTGGTGTATATACACTTCTTCAGCTATGTAACCATTTAGAAATGTACATTTAACATCCATCTAATACAAGATGATGTTCTAATTAACAATAAAGGAAATTAAGAGACGAATAGACTCTAACCTAGAACCTAGTGTAAAAGTTTCAGTATAGTCAATCCCTTCTTGTTGACTATAGCCTTATGCAACCAGTCGAGCCTTGTTTCGTACTACCTCTCCTTGTTCATTCAGTTTGTTTCTGAAGAGCCATTTTTTCCAATAACATGAGTTCCATTGGGTCTTGGCACAAGAGTCCATACATCATTACTTGAGAATTGGTTCAACTCTTCTTACATAGCAAGAATCCACCTAGTGTCTAGAAGCGCTTCATCAATAGATGTAGGTTCTATGAGGGACACCAAACTTAGAAGAGTCTCTTTAAAAGGTTTGAATGAGGGTCTGATTCAGGAAGGTTCAGTCTTATCACCCATAATTAATTCCTCATAGTTTGAGAATTTTTGTGTGTTCTCCCTTATAAGAGTTTGAACTTCAACAGCTTCAGGTTGAGTAGTCTCAGAATCATTTGCCTCGTCATCTTTTACTTCTGAAGTTTTACCTTCAGAGCTTGAATAAGTGATCTCTGTTTCTGCAAACTTTTCAACTAGATTTAACTTTTCAGAGTCAAACTTATCATCGAATCTAACATGAATTGATTCCTAAATAATTTGTGTTTCTGTATTGTATACTTTATAGCCTTTAAAGCGTTCAGAGTATCCTAACATAATACACTTCTATGCTTTAGAATAAAACTTGTTAAGATTGTCTTTAGTGTGCAACATATAAAAATTACAACCAAAAGGATGAAAATAAGAAATGTTGGGTTTTCTGCTCTTCCACAATTCATAGGGAGTTTTACCCAGAATAGGTATTATAGAGATCATGTTCTGAATGTAACTTGTTGTGTTAACCGCCTCTGCCCAAAAGTGCTTAGCCATATTAGTTTCATTGATCATGGTCCTTGCCATCTCTTACAAAGTCATACTCTTCCTCTCTACAACTCCATTCTATTGTGAAGTTCTAGGGCAGAAGAAATCATGGGAAATTCCACTCTCATAAAATATTTTCTCAAAGACCTTATTTTCTAATTATCCACCATAATCACTTATGACTTTAACAATTCTAAAGTCTTTCTCGTCTTGCACTTGAGAACAGAAGGTAACAAACACATAATATGACTCATCCTTGCGGCTAAGAAACTTAACCTATGTCCATCGAATCTAATCATCTTCTATGACTAGTCCATACTTGTTACAATTGACACAAGCAGTTTTCAATGGTCCAAACAAGTCAATGTGCAGAAGTTCCAATGGTCTAGAGGTGGAAACAACATTTTTAGCTCTGAAAGAAGTTCTTGAAAACTTGCCTTTCTAACATGCTTCTCAAAGAGCATCTGAAGCGAACTTCAGCTTAGGAAGGCCTCTGACTAAATTACACTTATTTAGCTGAGAAATCCTCCTCATGCTGATATGGTCCAATCGTCCATGCCACGTCCATTGCTCTTCATTTACAGACATAAGACATTTTACATTCTGATTTTTCAAATTAGAACGTCTAATCTTGTAAATGTTATTTTTCCTCTTTCTATCGAAAAGAACTGAGTCGTCCTTCTGACTGACAACTTTACAGAACTTTTGATTAAAGATAATATCATAACCATTATCACTTAATTGACTTATGGAAAATAAGCTATGCATTAATCCTTCAACTAATAAAAAATTAGTAATAGAGGGAAGATGATTGTTACCAACTGTTCCAGAGCCAATGATCTTCCCTTTCTGATCACATTTGAAATCGACGACGCCTCCAGGCTTTGGAACATATGCCTTCTTCCCACCATGTTCTGCGTACATGGAGAATCCAGATATCTCTAGGGATAGTCCTCCCAAATTTTTTAACAATTTTGGGTTTTTATGCAAGATATGAATACATGTAGGCATAGTTGAAACAAGTATGAGCTTTTGCTTTAGCCTTAGGTTTAGCAACAACTTTACCTTTAGGAAGAACAACATTTTGTTTACCAGACGTGACAAAATGAGAAGAAATAGTAGTTAGTTTATCATCTTTTTCATAATCAGATTCTTCATCAGAATCATAACCAATTCCTCTTGTTCCATTTCTACTAACACCATAAATAATTGAAGCCATTAAGCTTCTATTTATGCTTCTAGCAAGAATTTCTATAAGGATTTATCATACTTATTTATGACATTATAAGAACTTGTAGATTCTTCTGAAATATTTTTCTTCTCAGGTTTGGAACTATTATTTTGAAGAACAGAGTTATTGTTTTTCAAAATAAAGTTTTTTTCACTTAAACTTGAGAAATCATTCTTAATCTTATAGTATACTTTTGATTCTGACACATGAACCTTTTTTAGATCCTTATATTTACTCAGAAGTTTCTGATACTTATCTAGAACTCCTATTAAACTAGATTCAAGTTTAGAATGCGAGAGTTTAACAAATACCTCTTTTGAGACTGACTCAAATTCTGATTATGTTAGATCTTTCTCAGCAAGAGCTTATGTGCATGCAATCAACGCCACATTTGCTTTCTCTTCCTTATAGTCATCTTTTAAGGATTTTGAATCGTCCCATATGGCCATCATACCTTTCTTCTTCCCTCGGAAGTCTTTCTTATTGGGTTTATCCTTCTTGAGCTTGGGACAATCATTTTTGTAATGACCTGGCTCCTTGCACACAAAGAAGATGACCTCTTTGCTGGATCCAGCCTTCATGAATCCAAAAGTTGACTCAAAATGACTGCATGTACTTCTTTGTCATCTGAATCTTCCTTGTCTTTTCTTCTAGATTTGATTCACTCATCTGGACAGAAGAGACAACTCATCTCCTTCTTCAGATTCTTCTTCTTCTAGTCTTTTCATACTTTCCCAAAGACATCAGAGCAAATGACTTGCTCTTTCTCTAGGGATCATCTTCTTCAAGCTCGACCTTGTGACTTCTTAAAGAACTAACAAGTTCTTCTAGAGAGGTGTTACTTAGATCCTTTGATAAATTTAAAACAATTATCATGGGACTCCATTATTTAGGTAGACTTATGATGATTTTCTTCACACGATCAGCAGTAGAATACCCTTTGTCTAGGACCTTCAGTCCTACAACAAGAGTTTGAAACCTTGAGAACATGTTTTCAACTATTTCATTCTCTTCCATCTTGAATGCTTCATATTTCTGAATCAAATCAAGTGCTTTGGTTTCTTTGACATGTGCATTTCCTTCATGATTCATCCTCAAAGAATTAAATATCGACTTACCAGAGTCTCTATTTGTTATCTTCTCGTACTTAGTATAAGAAATTGTGTTCATCTCGATGGTTCTAGCCTTGTGATGATTTTTATAATCTTTCTTTTGTTGATCTGTCATCACTTTTCTTTCTATCTTGTTACCGCTAACATCTATTGGGTGTATGCAACTATCAACTACCATATCCCATAGATCTATGTTATGACCAAGAAACAAACTTTCTATTCTGACCTTCTAATAATAAAATCTTTCTCCATAAAATACTTGAGGTTTAGCTATAATGACCTCTATCATTAACAACAGGTGGAAGTGGTGGAATAGTAGCCATTGTGCTTCACAAACTGGAACTTTATGTGACACGGTTAAGTATTTGATATGAAATCAATACTAGAACAGGAGCTCTGATGCCAATTAAAGGTGGCAAGAAACACAACAAAAGGGGGTTTTAATTGGATTTCTAAGAATTAAACGTTTTTGCACTCAACCGCACAAAGTAGAACCAACAGTAAAAATAAATAAACATAATTATTTTTATATTGGTTCACTGTTAACGAAGCTAATCCAGTTCACCCGCCAAGGTGATTTTTTCTTCTCAATAAGGACTTAATCCACTATAATCACCAGATTATAGACACACAAAGACTACCCGTCTCTGTCTTCTCGAGAATCTTGACTAAAACCTAGTCTCTCAAGGAAAATAACCTCAAAATAATGAGATACAAGTATTAGGTTTACAGAGTTGCTTCAAAAAAGCAGATTATGAAGTTTAAGTACAATGAAATAATTACACAATAAAAAAGAAAATCTCTATGTGTGATTTCTATCTATATTCACAATAATAATAATATGTTCAGCAAAAGCGTTGTGAGAAAGTGTAGTGTAGCGGAATTAATAGCTTCATTCATTCTTCCAAGTCTCATTTATATAGGCACGAAAATATACATTGGAGGGTAGAATGGACATCTTCGTAAATGAGTTGTCACCTTACATACCAGTTTGCAAAGGTGGGATACAAAATGGTACAATTTTATAATCATTACTCTAAAAATCAACATAGTTGAAGGAATGTTGATCTTATACTGTGTACTATTTTTTTCACATAAAAACTTTTGATCTTATCTTATAATCTTCAGAGGCTTCTGAGTAAATAATGTTGAAGCATGTTTAGAAGGATCAAGAGACTGGTTGAAAGAAGATTTAGAACCTTGTCTTCGGAGTCTTGACACAGTTCCTTAAAACGTGGTATTCAGAGTCTTTAGAACTTGTTCTTTAGAATCTTGGGAGCTTTAAAAACCTTTAGACGCTCTTCTATCAGAATCACAACCATAAGCTCTAGAACAATTGTTCATCAGAACCGTTTACTAAGAGGATTTCATAACTTGACATAACTTTGTAAAAGCTCACTTTGTATCTCTTCAAGAGCAGAGTACGTTGAGTTCAAAATCTGATGACGTCACACGTCAACTCTTCAGAGTCAGAACCTGTTAGAAAAAGCTATACACTAGACAAAACCTTAGGGTACAAAATTTTTCTCTAAGAAACAATATATTATTATCATGAAAACTAAAGGCCAGATGCAGAACCAAATCTTGTTCTTACAAAGGTGACAGTCTGTTTGTGAAAGGGGTTCAAGGTAGTGGATGTAACAAGGGTAATGGAGGTTCTAGAAAGAAGAAGTATAAATAAAAGAATCTTAAAATAAATGAGTGTTATAATTTCCAACAGATTGGGAATTGGAAGAGGGACTGTCTAAACAGGAAGCAGGGTTCATCTAGTTCTGGAAATATGGTTAAAAATGATGATTCTGATAGGGAGGTATATATATTGAGGGCTTTATCCAACAAGTGCACATACGTATGATGTGTATAATCAAAATTAATTATTATTGTTATCGCATCCACAAGGACTAGTGCGATATCATTGGCGTTCAACAGTTAATATGATTTTAAGTGAAGGGTTTACAAGATATTTGATTGGGTAAATTAAAGGAACGTAAAAACGGTAAATGTTTAAGAAAATGAACATATGGATAAACTTTATGGGATTATATTTCATTAACCTATTTCGCATGTATTCTACTAATCGGTTATATGAATCCTAGTTATTAATCACTATTATTATGTATCGCTCACTGACATCGTTTATGTCTAAATAATGATGTGGGTTCTACCGTATTGTTTAATCAAAGATCTCTCAACCAAGTAATTAATATGGCAGCATTAAGAATCGGTACAAGAAGTGAATATTAAATCTAAATCTATTTCTAGAATTTATCTTTTAATAGATGATTATCTTAAGTCAAGATTCAAAAGGTGTTTCTCGATAACGATTCAAATCCATAAAATTAAAATTTAAAGAAAGATAACATCAATATTGATTAATAACTATTTCATATAAAAATGATCAGAAGAGATACATTTGATTGCAGTTAATTACATATAATCCCAACAAGAGAGAAGTTAGCTACTTATCGTCATGGTAGCTTGTACAAGTGAGAAGAATAGAGATGAATGAAAATCAATCTTGATTCCTCGATGATTGTTGCACATCAACCTTCGATTCCTTAAGTTCTAACTTTTTCTCTTGCAAACAGTATATATTTGTCTCAAAAATGGTAAGCAGTCCCCTATTTCTCATTTTGAATGGTATTTATATTGGTCTTGGAATTACACTCTCGCTCAACCATGCACTGTCTCACTCAGTGAGACCACCTTGTTAGAATATGATTTGGTTTTGCATCTAGATCTTTAAGTTTTGATGATAATAAGGTAGTATTTGTGTGAGAACAATTTTAGCACCCTAACAGTTTGTTGTTGTATAGCTTTAACAACCAGTTTTGATTTTGAGAATATGACGTGCAACGTCCTCAATTTCTAATCTTTTGTGTTTCAAAATTCATTTTCACGCTGATTCACTCCTAAGAATCTTATGAGAAGATGATATGTTTCTACTGAAATTTCCTCTCTATTTTTGCTTCTGGATATGACTCTAATCACCAAGCTTCTAATTAATGGCAAGCTTTTGAAGTTTCTATTATTAAGCTGAAGATTCTGAAGTTCAAGCTAGACACTGACGTTGTCAAAAGGTTCTGACTAAATATTCTGACCCCAGCTATGTGTTTCTTCGTTTTCATGTTTCATCAACTTTCTACCAGAAGCCTATGAATATGAAGATAAGGATAAAAGGGTACATGATCAAAATAGTACATGGCACAAAGCAAAAATATTCCTTCCACTACCTGAAATTGTGGGTGAAAGGATTGTACTATTATTCACACATGTCACTATTTTGTTAGTGTATAATTGCAATTATTGTATTCCTAATTTTCCCTCCAACTATTCCTTTTTCATGCTATATAAAAAGGACTTGGAGACTTGAAGGAAGTTGTCAATTTTACAAGATTATTTCTACGTGAAAAGCTCTCAACTTTGTTAATAATTTTCTTTAAGTGTTTGTATTTTATTTTTGTAAATCTGCTTGTGTAGAAGCAACTTGTAAAACACACATTCTTTATTTAAACTTGTTTTTTGAATTTACTTAAGGGACTAGTTAGGTCAGAATCCTTGAGAAGACATTGATTGTTTGTCTTTGTGATCTGTTAGTCACCCGTTGTTGCTAGTGCATTTGTAATCAGTTGATTATAGTGGATTAAGTCCTTGTGTATAAGGTGAAATCACCTTGGCAGATGGACTGGATTAACTTTAAGTTTCAAGCGAACTAGGATAATAATCCTTGTGTCTCTCTCATTATTCAATCTTTTGATTGTTGAGTTTTTGAGTTGGTAAAAAGCTTTTGTTTTTTTCAACCCCCATTTTCTTGTGTTTTTCGCACCTTCACACCTTTCTTCACCATGAAGATATTTGGCACGTCATCCAAAACTGCGTTACATCAATTAGAAATAGAAAGTCTGGCTAAGCGAGTGCTCGCTACAATGTTACTGCAAGCTCGCTCAGCGTGACAGGGCTTTTGGAGACTTTGAATAAAGATAAAATCAATTCAAATCTTTTTGTGGGTGTTTTTAAAGAAAATAAAATATGATTATTCTCAAATCTTATGCCCATTAGAGAAAAGCCCAAAAGATGGATTGTTATTTAAAGAGACTCATCCCTAGCTTTGAAGAAACACAAATGTGCTAGGGTTTTGTTCTTTGAGTCTTTGTATTCTTGTTGTTTATTGTGAACCTCTAAAGAAGACAAAATTGAATATTCAATGCATAAAGGTATATTGTTAGTTGATTTGTAATTCAACAATCTTGTAATCTTTTGAAAGCATTGATCACTAGGGTACTGATTGAAGAAAAGTGAGAGGGGTTCTCATATTTATGGGGGGGGGGTCTAGTGATGAGTAGGACTTTGGTCCAATGATGAGTAAGACTTCGGTCTAGTGACGAGTAGGAATTCGGTCCAGTGACGAGTTGATATTTCATTAACATACCTCTTGCTTCCAAAAGCTTTGGTACCACATGCATGTTGAAGTAGAGGTGACGAGTACATTGCATTCATTCTTGTATATGAGAATATCTATTGTCTGTGAGTGTTATTAGATTGTGTATAATGTGTTGAAGATGAAAATTATGTGTGGATATTCATGTTGGTTTTACTATCTTCAATATTTATGTGTCATTAACTTATATGAATGAATTATCACCCCTCTTTTATTTGTTTTGTGGTGTTTTGTAAGCCGTGGTACATATACTTAGGAGAAGTGATAGCTCCTGTGAGTTGGAAGATAGCATTGAGGATTTTATTCATTTATTTTTCTGTTTTCTTGTTAATTAGTTTGGGAGTCATCTGATATGTAACACTAGGGAAGAGTTAATTTTGTTACATTTTATGTTTTTCGAGATGTTTGAGTTATTATCATTTAGTTTTTGATGTTGATACAAATAACTCATTATTTGAGATTTTGAAGTTTATTTTGATGCCTAATAAATGTTTTGATGAGGAAAATGATTGATGAGAATATGTAACACCTTTTTGGATTAAAGTATTCATGTAACTTTGTTTGAGTAAAGAGTCGAGGAAGTTAGGGTGTTACATATTTGGTATCAGAGAAGGTGGGTCCATCCGACCAGGTTTTGTGATTTTATCAGTTCCTTGGCATACGATATGTGTGTGAACATTGTCGGTGCTCATTTTTTATAATTGCTTTCTAGTAGGAGAAGGATTGAAACAAGTAGGGAGAAGCTTCTAATTCACTAAGATGTTTCAAGTGTGGAGGGTTGGTTCAGCATGCCGATGATTGCAAGAGTGCATGTGTTTTTGAAACTTTGATGTTTCCCAAACCCGAGAAGAGCATGGATTTGAGATTCATGTCTGATGGTCAAGTTGAGATGTATTTGAGGGAGGAATATTAAGTTCTCATGATGTTACCTTCTTTGAGAGTGTAAAGCGACATTAGGGCTAATGATATGCCCGTGGTGTGCGAGTTTCCTGATGTTTTTCTTGAAGATATTGGTGACTTTCCTTTGGAATATGAAGTTTTATTCGCCATAGATTTAGCACCTGGTACTAGATCTGTGTCAATGGCTCCATGTAGAATGCATGCATCAGAGTTGGGTGAGTTGAAGAAATAATTAAAAGATCTACTTGAGGAGAAGTTTGTTAGACCCAGTGTGTCACCGTGGGGAACACTAGTGTTACCGGTGAAGAAGAAAGATGGTAGCATGAGGTTGTGTGTTGACTATTGACAACTGAATAAGGTCACAATTAAGAACAAGTATCCCCTTTCGATAATTGATGACCATATGAATCAATTGGTAGGTGCTTTTGTTTTCAGCAAGATTGATTTCAGATCAGGTTATCATTAGATTTCAATGAAGGCTAAATATATTTTGAAACCTACTTTAGAACCCGATATGGTAACTATGAGTACTCTTTGATGTCGTTTGGTGTGTCTAATGCGCCACGTGTGCTTATGGAGTACATGAACAAAACATTTCATCTCTATTTAGATTAATTTATTATGGTATTCATCGATAACATCTTGATGTATTTGAAGTTAGATGAAGAGCATCTAGGATATCTGAGATTGGTGTTACACACTTTGCAAGAGAAGAAGTTGTATGCCAAGTTATTCAAGTGTGAGTTCTGGTTGCGAGAAGTGAGTTTTCTCAGTCATTGATTTCTAGTAGAGGAATAGAAATTGATCTGTGGAAGGTTGACATAGTGTTCCAATAGGATATTTCTAAGTCAGTTATAAAAATCAAAAGTTGTATGGGTTTGGCTAGTTAATATAGAAGGTTTATAGAAGGATTTTCAAAGTTAGTTTGCCTTTAACTCAATTGACCCGAAAGGGACAAGCTTATGTGTGGAATGTTCTTTGTGAATAGAGTTTTCAAGAGCTCAAGAAGAAGTTGATGTCAACGCTAGTTTTAATTTTGTCGAGTCTATATGAATATTTTGTGATTTATTATTGTTGCGGTGGAAATAGGATCACAAACTATTAATGAGTTTGAATCGCAATTCAATTCACAACCGCTCTTTGATTTATCCGAAGGAAAAGGTCAAAAGAGGGAAAACCTATTTTGCATCGTAAACACAATGCGGGGGAAAGATCTAGGGTTCGGGGGTTGGTTAAATTTAGGGAAGGTATTAGCACCCTAAACTTCTGTAGTACTCTACAGGAACCTTTTGTTCAGATGTTTACTATTTTGCTTTATTTATTTGCTTAAGGTATATGTACAAAGGGATTAAAAGTGAGAAAATAAACCTAAGGGGTTAATTCTAAGTTTACTCGGCAAGACATCGCATCTTGTGCCTACGTATCCTTACGGGAGTGGAATCAGAGTAATCGTAGTTCCCCTCAAAAGGGAGGTTAGAGACTTCTTGACTATGGTCAAGGTCTCAAGGGGAATAAACGTGTCTTAAGGACACGCTTACGTGGAGTGTAGAAACTCCAAATCTCTATGTTGACATGTTAAGTTGTAATTAGGGTTAAATTAGGGATTCCATGGCGGGAAACCCTAAAATGAGCGCGGCGGCTCTTTGACCTAATGCTAGGGGTAAAATGGTAATTTTGCCTGCGGCGAGGCATTTGTGAAAATTAGGGTTTGCGAGGTTGTAATTTTGAGGATTTGAAATTGAGGACTATTGACACGGCGGTCAAATGCTAGACCTAATTCCTTCGGATGCGTAAAGTGACAGAAATATTGCGATACATCAGCAGAAATTTAAATCATTCATCAACAGAAATTAAATGCGAAAAGTAAACGCGATTATTAGGTTCGCGGGATTACAATCAAGAAACAGTTACAATTATAAACGAAACTTGAATTAAAATATAAAATAAATAACAGTAAACATAGCAAGCTGTAAAACGAATGAACAGTGTTAGTAGGCAACGTCAGATGGCGACCAAAAGAACTATGAGACAGTGGAGAATAAAAATGCAAGGTTTGAGGCTTTTTAGCTGTTTATTTTTGATATAAAGAAAAAAATCTATGATTTAAGTTAAAAGAGGTTTTAATACTGAAAAATTAAGTTAATTTTCAAAAAAATAGTTTTAATTTAATAATCTAAAAAAAGTTTTATTTATTTTTTTTTTATGTTATCATTATTATTTTTTTTAAAAGGGTTTTAATTATTAAAAAAAAAATTATTATTAATTAGAAAAAGATTATATTTTATTTTTGAAAATAGGCTTTAATAGCATTAAAATTTTTTTTAATAAATTCTTAAAAAAAACATAATAATTATAAGTAAGCAAAAAATATAAAATAAAAAAGGGGTTGGGCCGGTAGTTACATCCGGACCCAAACCCGTCACGATGGGGAACACAAAACTCAGGGTTTGGAAACCCTAATCATAGCGGCGCCGCGCTCGTCTTCATTCTCTCGTATCCTCTCTCTACTCACTCTTCATCTCTCTCGACTCCTCTCATCTTTCCCTGAAAAAAAAGAAACAACAATCGTGAGAGAAATATGATGTGCTTACGTTTTCGATAGTGGTTCGGTGAAGTTTCTTTTGGCGTTTGAGCTTTGAAGAGTTTCGATCGGCCGATGATGTTGAATGTTGATGACGTTCAATCTGAGGTCGCGATGGTTTGACTCCGTTGAGGATCCTCAGACGAGGAGCTCCGGGGTTCCGTCGAAATTTGGGGTTCTTGGTTAGGGTTTCGTGACGAACGACCGCTTTTGGTGTTCTCCTCCTTTGTTCTCTCCCGAGCTAGGGTTTTATCTGAGGTGATATGGTTCCCTTTTATATTTTTCTTGAATGGATTTTGTGGGCTTTGGATCTATGTTTGTCCAGCTTGATTTACTTTCTGATTCATCATTTCGATTTGATTTGATTTTCTTCCTTTTCTGTGTTTGCTCGAAACTGAGATTGGATTTGATTTGGGATTGTTTGTTTTTTTCAGATTGAGTTCAAATATGATGCTTTCTGATACGATTAGGATCTCGTTTCTTCTTTTGGAACCTGATTGGGGTTTTGTGCTGATATGAACTTCTGATTCGATTGGATTTCATTAATTTGCTTGATTGCTCTATACTGATTCGTTTGACTGACTTGTTTGATTGATTCAGATTGACTCAAATTGATTCAGATTGGTTCAGATTGACTCAATGGAGATGTTTCCTGATGCATTTGGATCTGACTCGAAACTTTCCCTTTCCAGCTCGATTGTGTTTGATCATTTGGATTGCCTCTGACTTTATTTGATCTGATTGGTATCTGGATTAATTCGTTTGTTCTGCTTGAATTCAATCTGGACTGTGCTGATGCGTTTTCGATTTGATTCAATTTTAGTAGTCTGAACTGATTTGTTTTGATTTTCTGGTGCAGTTAGCTTTTCCTCTTCTTCTTTCAGAGAGGGCTTAATGTTGCGACTTCGGTCGAATCAAAATTGCCGGGAAAGGTATACGGCAATGATGATACTGTTCTGAGCCTTCGAGGGATGTTTCTTCGATGATCTTCGCGTGTGGTTTATCACTTATTCCCTTTGTGTTATTTTAACTGCTGATGATATTTGATTCTTGTGTTTCAGAGCTGGTACTCTGGGCAATTGTGTCCAACTATGAATGCTTAATGTTGCCTCGATACACTTTTGGGCGATGATGATTTGAGCTACGATGTTTGATTAACCGAGCCATGTATTTGTTCGTTTCATGAACTGAGTATGGTCTGATAATTTGTTTTGGTGACTTGTTTGTTGGGGCGATGATGCTCATGACTGAGCCCCATTCTGTGCCGCCTTGTGCTGCAACTTGGTGCCCATCCTTGTGACTTGCCATCCGTGTGGCTTGCCCTTTAATTGACAGCCCTTTTGGTACGGCTTTGCAGCTTGTTACAGCTTTATTCTTCTGGCTTTCTTTGTATTATCTGCTGCTACTTTTTCTTTGGATCTTGTTATGACAGACCTACGAGATATTTTCTTATGGCTTCTTGCGCATAAGTCGGCCTTCTGGTGCATTATTTAGTTGGCATATGGTGTTCTGTTTGCAATTTGATGCGGTTTTGGCTTGTATTTCAATTCTCTTGTCCTGTTCAGGATTGTTGCAGTTTGATGCCTATGGCAACTTATGAATCATTTTGAGTTTTGAATGCTGAAACTGATTATTGATGTGCTTGTGGATTTTCAGGTGTGGGAAGTTTTGAAACCAAAGTTACTCAGACCTGCCGGCATCCGGGTCTGAGCCAGAACTTGCCTATGTTGCCTTATTCTCGTATCCGTTTGGAAATCCAATCGTGGCAAAACGAATCAGTCCCACTTCATTTATTTTTCTGTCTCTCGGATGTCCCGTATCGATAAGAACAGGTATTACCTGATCTGACGCCCACGGCGCGGATCGGTAACGGGGGTAGGACGCAGCTTCGGTTGTGCCACTCCCGGCACTCGATGATGACATTGTTCTGAGAGTGTCGAAAAAACTTCTAACATTTTTCTGTACTGTTTGTTTTCTTCTGATGTGCAGATTAGCTGAGGATTCATGGAGAAGTTCAAATACAACATGAAGACCTTTAGATGCTCTTAGGATTTAGGATAGATGCTTTAATGTAATCCCTTAGGATTGAGAATTTTAATGTACTTCCTTGTAACAGCACTTTATAAAATATGAAGCAACATCCACTTCTTGTATGATGACATTATTTATGAAATAAAATTCTCAAAGTTTTGAATTTATTTATATTTTATTCTTAGTTAAAAAATATAAACAATTGTGAATAAATCCACAAGTATTTAATATTCATTAACATAGGCATAAAACATAAATATTCCCAAGTGATATTCTTATTGGTGCACTCGTCTCGTTTGTAATCCTAATCTCATCATCCGATTAAAATGTTAACCAATTGTTTCATGACCAAACACATATGGGCACCGTAATCACAACATTTTCAGCATCAACAGCAAAACTAATCGTAATTAAATTCCAACTGACCAAACTGCTAAAACCTCAATACGATCAGAACTGGTGATATATAAATGCCTCAAAACCATAACGTATCAAATGCCTCAGAATTTTAATAACAGCCCGTCTTCAAGGAATTGGTAGAATTTGTGTAAAATGACCAAAATACCCCTGGGACCCAATCTGCAAAACAAACACCTTCATAACTTGTTAGTGGTTAGCAAATGTACATATGAGATGATATGCGAAATACCTGACTAAATGTAAGGGTAAAATTTGGGGTATTACAGTTGCCCCTATTTAAATAGCTACACCGGACGATTTGAGTGACAGAGACTCGAGGAAATCGTGGTGGAGCGATTTAAATATAGATAACCGAAAATTTTGCCCTTATATGCGATGATACGCAATGCTATGGACAAAGCGAGGACCGCTTAATGCAGATGATATGAATATGATATGATACGTATGCTGGAATGATGAATATGAAAATGATGACAAGCGTTACGAGGCAGACGCTACGAGAAGAACACAATGGGGAAAACGACGTGCTGAGACACAGTACAACACTGGGGGATCCTAAAATGATGGTCAACTGGTGCGAACACGACCAATTGTCATTTGGGGACGAGATTCTCAAATGGAGATGACACCTGTGAGACGGCCTCCACTGGGGGAATCTTAAAAATAAAACTGTACGATTGTAAAATCGATTACAAAATGCTGGAGCATTGAGCAAAGAATAACATCCAAACTTCTGTAAACTATCTCTCGTGACAGGATCAAACGGACCTTTCGGAAATTCGTATCAAATATACAGGGTAGAGACCGACTGTATGCCAAAATAAATGGACTTTAATGGGAAATGCCCTGATAAGCTTCTCGAGGGAGAACTGTCACTTATCGTTGGAAGGGACTTATGTGTGAAAATGGATAAACACTCAAATAAAGAGGTTGCTGCTTATCTGATAAATAAATCTTCTCGCATTTAAGGTCGGCGCCTGGAATACGATTCTGATTCTTCTCTTACTGAAGGATAAATAAACTGCTTCAAGATCGTGCTCTCTTGAACATGAAAAGGGTAAACTGAACTTCCTCATACGTCAGAATCGTGCTCTCCTGAATATGAAACTGGATGACTGAATATACTCATACTTCAGAATCGTGCTCTCCTGAATATGAAACTGGATGACTGAATATACTCATACTTCAGAATCGTGCTCTCCTGAATATGAAACTGGATGACTGAATATACTCATACTTCAGAATCGTGCTCTCCTGAATATGATTTGGTTGTAAATGAATTTTTTTTATACTTCAGAATCGTGCTCTCCTGAATATGAAAATGGATAATCGAACTTCCTCATAACTCAGAATCGTGCTCTCCTGAATATGATTCGGCTCTTGAAATTTCCTCATTTTTCAGAATCGTGCACTCCTGAAAAACGGCCAACTGAACTTCCTCATAACTCAGAATCGTGCTCTCCTGAATATGATTCCGCTCAAACCTCCCCGTATCTCAAGATCGTGCTCTCTTGAATACGATTTGGTTCATACCTCCTATACTTCAAGACGACAGGTAAATGGAAGCCCAACTGCTCCATGGAGATGGCCATTTGCTGCAAGTCAAAACGAAGATAGGATCTACTTCTTAGGTGAGAATTGTTGTACATTGATGCTGTAAGATGTAAAGTGTAAAGGGTTGTTGTAACATGTAGGATTGTAAAGTGTTGTACTGATATGCTTTCCAGGCGTGAGCTGGCGTGTATCTGTAAAGGATTAGTTGAAAGATAGTGCAAAATAAATGCACGTCCGGGTACAGTGATAAACTTCTCGGGCGAAAACAGTCGCGTATCCGCCATGGTATGGTGAAAATATTTAGATGGTGCAAAATAAATGCACGTCCGGTTGGGTTCGACAACCGACAAGATTGAGATTCAATCTAGGATCGAGCTAGAAAGAAAAACTGATAAACAAGACTCCATCGAGGGAATGAACTCGAAGGGTAGATATCTTATCCTGGCGAGGAAAGATAGCTGAAGTAACCGTCATCCACGAGGATCAAGCTCCGTGGGGAAACTGGAAACACATATGTATTTTATGCTTAGGGCTGACAATCTATTTGAAGAGAATGGACGAACCCAGTTACTCGGCGGTAACGACCAATGATAGAGACACAATGAACCTGTGCATGCTAACGCGTATGTTAATGAATATGTTAATATGAATGTATGTTGATGTTTATGTATGTAGTTAAATATGCAAGATGTTATGAAATGAGTATGTAATGAGTATGAATATATGACATAGGCATGTGATGCTTATGCCCCTGCGTATGCTGACGAAACTGACTAGAGACGGGACGAGAGATGAAATAAACATCTCGACGGAGATACCCTGCATTCTCTGCAACCAATACGTCAATCATGGGTGAGAAGGATCAATGGTAGAACCAAATCTAGTTTTAAAATTTTGAATTCTCTGGGGAGAAGGTAATCTGCTTGGGTGCATAGTATCATGTCTTCACATGGGGAGAAGAAAACCTGAGGGACACTTTCGAGTTACCCAAGAAAAGGTTATCAGCTTATAGTCTCGCTGGGGACTGTGTTAGAGCAATGGTTTGAAAGTGTTTCTGCAATAATGATATTTCCGGGGAATGAAGAGATCCTTTCGGAATTTCCACTAGTCAAAGTAATTTATTACATTTCAAATTTGTTTTGTTTTTGAAAAACAGTTTTGAAAAATCTACAATGCACCTTTCATTTTCAAATTTTAAGAATAAACGCATTTTGCATAACAAATAGAAAACAAAGAGCAATGCACCAAGGAATGTAAGTAACGAGATGGTTTCTTTTATTTAAAGGGCGGTAGCTCGCTGAAGGCATAGCTCCACAGATGATTATGTTTTGAAATTGGCAACATGGGAAAAAGTTACATCGAATCCAATGACACCTACTGACACTAATAACTAAGACTAATCCAGAATCCTGCTTTGGGCAAGGATGAAAGGACTGAAACATGGTTCTTATGCGGAAAGTGTGTTCGAGATAATCAGTGTCTTCTGATGCAATGAAATGCCTTTGTCCCTAACTTTTGCCTGGACCGCCCTCTCGGGTTTTCAATCCACCGGGACGCTCTTTTTTGCCTAGGCCGCCCTTTCGGGTTTTCAACTTAGCGAGCTTTTTGTTATTATTTTTTTTTCAACCCTTACTTTTGCCTAAGTCGCCTTTTGCAGGTTTTCGACTTAGCGGGTTTTTAGGCATAATATTTTCGGACTGCATCAGAATTCACGGGATGTGCTAGTTCTTCACCGTCCATTGTCGTAAGTATCAGAGACCCTCCAGAGAAAACGGTCTTTACAACAAATGGGCCTTCATAATTGGGCATCCACTTTCCACGCATATCTTTATGTACTGGTAAGATCTTTTTGAGTACGAGCTCTCCTTGACGGAACTCACGGATACGGATCTTCTTATCAAACGCTCTTTTCATCCGTTTCTGATATAATTGCCCATGGCACATGGCTGTCAAACGCTTCTCGTCAATGAGATTCAACTGATCCAGTCTGTCTTGAACCCACTCAGCTTCCTCAAGTTCAGCCTCCATTAACACTCTTAACGAAGGTATCTCTACTTCGATGGGGAGCACAGCGTCCATTCCATACACCAATGAGAAAGGTGTTGCCCCTGTCGAAGTTCTTACTGAGGTTCTGTATCCATGCAAAGCAAACGGTAACATCTCATGCCAATCTTTGTAAGTCACAACCATCTTTTGCAGGATCTTCTTGATATTTTTATTTGCAGCTTCAACAGCTCCATTCATCTTAGGACGGTACGGAGAAGAATTGTGGTGGGTGATCTTGAAACTATCACACAGCTCTTTCATAGTCTTATTATTCAGATTGGTGCCATTGTCAGTTATTATCCGGCTTGGGACTCCATAACGGCAGATGATCTCTTTCCTGATGAACCGGGCAACCACTTGCTTGGTCACGTTGGTGTAGGAGGCAGCCTCTACCCACTTGGTGAAATAATCAATGGCAACAAGGATAAAACGATGACCATTAGAAGCTTTCGGCTCGATTGCCCCAATCATGTCAATGCCCCACATAGAGAACGGCCATGGTGAAGACAACACATTCAACGGTGACGGAGGTACGTGCATTTTATCAGCATAAATTTGGCACTTATGGCATTTCCTAGCGTATTGGATGCAGTCGGCTTCCATGGTTAACCAGTAATACCCAGCCCTTAACATCTTCTTGGACATAGCATAACCATTGGCATGAGTTCCGAAGGTCCCCTCATGAATTTCCTGTAGTAACATGTCCGCTTCCCGTTTATCAACACATCTGAGCAGAACCATGTCGTGATTTCTCTTGTATAACACACCATTACTGATAAAGAATTTGGACGCCAGTCTTCTCAATGTCTTTTTGTCCAGACCAGTAGCACCATCGGGATACTCCTGCTTGACGAGATAGTTCTTGATATCATGAAACCAAGGCTTTTAATCCACCTCAACTTCTTCGACCATCTGACAATAAGCGGGCTCAACCTTGCGCTCAATATGGATAAGAGGTGCTTCATTAACGAATTTAACTTTCCACATGGATGCTAACATGGCTAAAGCATCAGCTACGTGATTCTCGGATCTAGGAACATGCTCGAACTCTATCTCGTCGAAATACTTGATCAACTCAATAATATAGTCCTTATAAGGGATCAGCTTCTCATTCTTCGTTTCCCATTTGCCTTGTACCTGGTAAATAACCAAGGCTGAGTCACCACTTACTTTAAGAAGTTTGATTCGGAGGTGAATCGCCGCTTCGAGGCCAAGAATACATGCTTCATATTCTGCGACGTTGTTAGTACACTCAAAGTCCAACCTCGCTGTAAATGGAGTGAATCCACCCTTTGGGTTCATCAAAACGGCGCCTATACCATGCCCATTGAAATTCGAGGAGCCATCAAACATCATCTTCCACCAAAGACCTGGTTCTGGACCTTCGCTCGGATCTGGCTCTTCACAATCTCTTTTAATCAACAAAATATCCTCATCAGGAAAGTCGAGCTTAAGAGGTTCATAATCTTCAACTGGCTGGTCTACAAGATAATCAGATAAGATACTACCCTTAATCGCCTTCTGGGGTACATACTGGATGTCATATTCGGATAACAACATGTGCCAACGGGCTAGCCTCCCGGTTTGAGCAGGTTTTTCGAAAATATACTTGATCGGATCCATTTTAGAAATCAACAATGTGGTATGACAGACCATATATTGACGAAGGCGCTTAGCGGCCCATGCCAATGCACAACAAGTTTTCTCCAATGGTGAGTATCTGTTTTCGCAATCAGTAAACTTCTTGCTCAGGTAATAAATCGCATGTTCCTTTTTCTCAGTCTCATCATGTTGTCCAAGCACACAACCCATGGACTTCTCAAGAACAGTAAGGTACATAAACAACGGTCTTCCAGGTACGGGCGGGATCAGAATAGGGGGATCTTGCAAATAACCCTTAATCTTCTCAAACGCTTTCTGACAATCAGGGTTCCACTCAACTGTCTGCCCCTTGCAAAGTAACTTGAATATCGGCTCACAAGTAGCGGTCATATTGAAGATAAACCTGGAAATATAATTCAACCGTCCCAGAAAACCTCTAACTTGCGTCTCGGTTCGCGGAGCTGGCATATCTTGAATGGCTCGGACTTTGTCAGGATCCACCTCAATCCCTCGCTGGCTAACAATGAAACCAAGCAATTTTCCAGATCTGACACCGAAGGTACATTTAGCAGGGTTCAATTTCAACTGATATTTCCTGAGTCGTTCAAACAGTTTCACCAAATGGTCTAGATGCTCCCCTTCACTCTGAGATTTGGCTATCATATCGTCCACATACACCTCAATCTCTTTGTGCATCATATCATGAAAAAGAGTGGTCATAGCGCGTTGGTAAGTTGCCCCTGCATTCTTTAAACCGAAGGGCATGACTTTGTAGCAGAAGGTTCCCCAAGGAGTAATGAAAGTAGTCTTCTCTCGATCATCTGGATCCATCTTGATCTGATTATAACCAGAGAAACCATCCATAAATGAGAACAACGCAAAACTGGTTGTATTGTCTACCAGTGTGTCAATATGTGGCAGTGGGAAGTCGTCTTTCGGACTCGCTTTGTTCAGATCCCTGTAGTCTACGCACATCCTAACTTTACCGTCCTTCTTAGGCACTGGCACGATGTTGGCAACCCAATCTGGATATTTTGCGACCGCCAAGAAACCTGCATCCAACTGCTTTTTAACCTCATCTCGAATCTTCAAAGCCATGTCGGGTCTCGTTCTTCGGAGTTTCTGCTTGATAGGTGGACAATCTGGCTTAAGTGGCAACTTGTGAACAACAATATCTGTGTTCAGGCCCGGCATATCTTGATACGACCACGCAAACACATCAATATACTCTTTTAACAACTCAATCAACCTCGGCCTAATCTCCGTCCCAAGCATTGCACCAATCTTGACCTCTTTCTTGCTCTCATCTGTACCGAGATTAATTAAGTCCACCTGCTCTTTATGCGGTTGAAGCTCTGTGTACTCGTACTCAATCAATCTTGTCAGTTCCGCGGGTACTTCAAAATCTTCTTCACCCTCGTCCTCAGCCTGATTGATGGGTGCATCCCAGTCAGGAGTATCAGTAAAGTCATTGGATCCAACAGGGTTTACGATATCTCTGCATGACGGAAGGCTTACTTAATTAAAATGCTCGAAGATATGTAAGAATGAAATGCTGTTTATTATTATTATTTTTTTTGAAAAAGGTTGCCAATTTCATTTTTAAAGGTGAAAACGAAAAACGCAAATGAAACAAGGTGGAATTGAACAAAATGCTTTTATTAATATCTTTTTAGGAATGAAAGGTGGCCCAATAAAAGACCCTATAGCCTTGGGCAGAGCTACGGATTTTTATTTGAAAATGTAAATGAAACTTAAAAAAATAATTACTTTGACAAGGGAAAAATAACAGGGATCTCTACGGCCTCCCAGTTGTTCAAAACTGCATCACCCTTAAACACCAGGTTGCTCAGCTCTTCATTTTCCTCACAGTCGCTGATGGCATTGACTTGGAAACCTTTGCTGACAAATACCTCCTGGATAACCTTAGGACGCCCTTCGACAGTTAGGGCAGCTCCATTCTGAGTTGGTTTGTAACCCAACCCAGAGCGATCAGTCTTGGTCTTGACATCAATTACCTCTCCCCAACCTTCGGGAATGCCCCTGTCAATTGTTGCTTTGGTACTCTTCAGAGATGCAAAAGATGGATTACCCTGACCCACTGTCTCTTCGACTTCGAGCAGAACAGCATTGGCGATCTCAAGTGCTTGAAAGGAGATTTCTAAAGCATTCTCATCGGCCTCGATGTAACGGAAAGAAGACAGGTTACTGACCATTAGATCCTCCTCACCGTGTATAATAACCAACTTTCCGTTGATCACGAATTTCATCTTTTGATGTAACGTTGAGGTCACTGCCCCAGCGGCATGGATCCACGGCCTTCCAAGTAAACAACTGTAATTGGGATTAATGTCCATGACTTGAAACGTGATATTAAAAACTTGCGGACCAATCAGGATAGGAAGCTCAACCTCCCCCATTACCGATCGACGAGATCCATCGAAAGCCTTGACAACCAAAGGAGTAGGTTTCAACACAGTCTCTTTACAAGCCAACTTATCAAGAACCCTCTTGGGTAGAACATTCAGAGAAGACCCGGTGTCTACTAACACTCTCGCTAAGTTGTCCTCCTGACATTTCACCGATATATGTAAAGCACGGTTATGGTTCGGACCCTCCTTCGGTAACTCTTCATTGTTGAAACTGAGGGTGTTACAGGCGGTCAAATTGGCGATCACACTATCAAACCGACTGGTGCTGATATCTTGATCCACATGTGCTTGAGTCAAAACCTTTTGCAAGGCCATCCTATGAGCGGGTGAACTCATCAACAGAGATAAAATCGAAATCTTGGAAGGAGTCTGATGAAGTTGGTCGATAACCTTATAGTCACTTTTCTTGATGATCCTCAAAAATTCGGCATCTTCATCATTCGTGACGGCTCCTTTACCTTTGTCTTTGGCAGGCACTGGAGTACTAGTTGTTTCCTTAGGTGGGATCTCATTGGAATGGGGAGTATACACACGGCCGCTGCGAGTCATCCTGCTTACCTCGGCGATATTGGTCACCGCACCCTTAGCCTCTTCATTTGGAATAACCTTCCCAGACTCCTTGTCAATCATCGTCATGTCATATTTCCAAGGCACAGCTTTAGGATCGCTGAAAGGAAACGGACTTGGTCTTCGAATAACTATAGGCTTAGGCTGATTCACCTCAGGGATAGACGATTTTGGTATATCGAATACGGGATTTGCAGAACCTGCCCCTGATAGATTAAACACTGGTACCTTACCCTTTGATTCAGGCCGATGGAAGACAGGCTCAACCACAGCGACCTCATCCTTCTTGGCTTGGCTTGTCACTTGTAAAACACCCTCATTAATTAACCTCTGAACGTCATTCTGAACCGACACACAACCCTTTGCACTGGCTTCACAACTTACGCATGCAACATGGGAAGTATCTACCAAACCAGCTTCAAATAGTTTCGAATGGAACATCTTGAGAGGAGTCTTAATCTGTCCAACGTCAAGGGCGTAACCTTCCCCCGAATCAGCACTGATGGCATTGACACTCTCATGGTTAGGAAAAGGGTTCTTCTTAACATTCGGTTGAGGATCTTCAAATGACAAAATCTTCTTTTCCAATAAATCTCTGACAATATTTTTGAGAGCATAACAATTCTCCAGGTCGTGACCAGGCGCACCCTCATGAAATAAACAATGAGCGGCGGCGTTGTAATTGGCGGGTAGAGGATTAGGAGGCGGACCCAAAGCCCGAGTAGTGATGAGACCCTGCTTGACCAAAGAGGGATACAACTCGGTAAAAGTCATCGGAATCGGCGGACAAGGTTTATACGTTCTTCTGTTCGGCACATTCTGGCGAGGAGCCGGACTCTTTGGCTGTTGAGGAGCAGGAGCGTTGGGCGCCTGTAGATAGTTGACAGGAGGCGGATAAGCAGGAGGTTGTTGCATAGGTTGATACATGGGAACCTGTTGGTTGAAAGAAGGTGTAATAGCTGCCACATAGGGTTGTTGAGCATATTGGACCGGGTACCCTTGAGGTTGAGCATAACCTTGCGGATGTCGATAAAAGCGTTCTCTGGGTCTACCAGAGGATATAGCATTAGTCTCACCCTCCTTCTTTTTCTGGGAGCTATACGGAGGTTTCTTCGGCTGATCCTTAGAAGCACCATGATTATTTGTCATTTTACCACTTTTCATACCCAATTCAATCTTGACACCCACAGCAACGATGTCGGAGAAATTTGAAGTCACACTACCCACCATTCTCTCGTAAAATTCTGGACGGACCGTGTCGACGAACCAATCAGCTAACTCTTTCTCGGTCAAAGGAGGTTCTACCTGCGAAGCAGTCTCTCTCCACCTTTGGGCATACTCTTTGAATGACTCAGAATTTTTTTGTGACATACTCAGCAACTGTCTTCTGTCAGGAGCCAGATCCATATTGTACTTGTAGTGTTTGATGAAAGCGTCAGATAAATCTTGAAAACTCTTGATGCGGGACTGGTCTAAAGTTAAATACCACTTGGAGGAAGCACCCTTCAAACTATCTTGGAAGCAATGAATCATCAGTTTATCATTCTCAACATGGGCAGCCATTTTGCGATAATACATGATCAGATGACTCTTAGGACAGGTGGCACCTTCATAACGATCGAAATTCGGAGTTTTGAACTTCGGGGGAATAACCAAACCCGAGACCAAACAAACATCCCTTGCAGCAGTCCCAAAAATTTGATCACCCTCTACCTTTTTCAATCTCTGGACGATGGTGTTTACTTCCTCACGAAGCTTATCATGTTTCTCATAGCCCTCAACATTCTCATCAAGATTATCAAAAACTGTCTCATTGAAGTACGGTTGCGCACGAGTGTGTACAACAGGTGGTGCAAAGATAGGAACCCCCCTAGAAACTTCAGAGAATAAAGGCACGGCTTGCTGAACAGGCTGATTAATCGGAACAATGGCTTGAGGAGGCACAAAACCGGGAGCAAGACCATAAGGTGGGTCCCTTGCTACGGTTACACTTGGTGGAGGGTCCACAGTAACGCCGGTAATCTCAGAAACAACAGTGGGCTGAGTATCCATCTTAGCATTCATGACATGTAACAATTCCATCATACGCCCCATACCTCCTCGAAGGTCTTCAAGTTCATTGCTAAGGCGATCAATCTCTTTTGCCTGATCCTCCATTCTCTTCCGAGTTTGAGCTCTGGTGTTGTATTGGTGCCGAGAACTCAGGGTGACGAAACTGGAAGGTGAGAGAACCGAACATGAGAAAACGGAAGACACATGCAATGCAAGAAAGTAAATGGTGCTAAAATGTGGATGTAAATGAAGATTTCATGGAATTCAAACATTTATGAATGTCGTGGGGTACCAAGGAAATCTTTTTCTTGTTTTTTCATTTTATTATCTTTTTTTTATTTATGGAATCCCGTGGTATCCATAAATGATGTTTGAACTCCATGAAATACAATGCAATGAGATGCTTCATGGATGCAATGCATGAAAACACACAAAGTCCTAGGTTAGAGGAACGTGAGCGGGGTCAAGGTCTACCCATCCCAAAAGGAGTGTATTATAGGTTAGTTGTACCTGCCGAACAAGGTCCTACGAAGTGCCCAAAGTCATCAGCCCATCTTTCGGATATTATCAACCTTCCGACTGACTCAGGGGTTAATAATATTCTCAAGAGAACCTCTTTTGAGTGTAGTATCGCGTAGCAGCCATTGTAAGATTACTCCCACATAGCTCCCGCACTACGTCCTAAATAAGGCCAAGGTGGTGTTAAGGTACTACGGTCCTCAATATCACAGACTCCAATCGACCATGGAAAAAGTTTTCGCGATTACTCGTTCAACCGAACCATTTTCGAAAGGGTCTCAACTGAGCGGAGATTCTCGAATCAGCTTGGTCGGGATTCAACTCCCTATAAGCCTCATCGAATATATCCCCATCCTATAATAATGTCACTAGTCCGGGCGTAGGACTTATCTCACAGCACAAGGAACCATCCCAAAATCAGAGTACAATATATACATGCAAAATAACAAACAAGTAGCAATAGATATGAACAAATTAGGGATAACCCTCAAAAATTTACTTCCTCCCCAGTGAAGTCGCCATTTTCTGTTGCGGTGGAAATAGGATCACAAACTATTAATGAGTTTGAATCGCAATTCAATTCACAACCGCTCTTTGATTTATCCGAAGGAAAAGGTCAAAAGAGGGAAAACCTATTTTGCATCGTAAACACAATGCGGGGGAAAGATCTAGGATTCGGGGGTTGGTTAAATTTAGGGAAGGTATTAGCACCCTAAACTTCTGTAGTACTCTACAGGAACCTTTTGTTCAGATGTTTACTATTTTGCTTTATTTATTTGCTTAAGGTATATGTACAAAGGGATTAAAAGTGAGAAAATAAACCTAAGGGGTTAATTCTAAGTTTACTCGGCAAGACATCGCATCTTGTGCCTACGTATCCTTACGGGAGTGGAATCAGAGTAATCGTAGTTCCCCTCAAAAGGGAGGTTAGAGACTTCTTGACTGTGGTCAAGGTCTCAAGGGGAATAAACGTGTCTTAAGGACACGCTTACGTGGAGTGTAGAAACTCCAAATCTCTATGTTGACATGTTAAGTTGTAATTAGGGTTAAATTAGGGATTCCATGGCGGGAAACCCTAAAATGAGCGCGGAGGCTCTTTGACCTAATGCTAGGGGTAAAATGGTAATTTTGCCTGCGGCGAGGCATTTGTGAAAATTAGGGTTTGCGAGGTTGTAATTTTGAGGATTTGAAATTGAGGACTATTGACACGGCGGTCAAATGCTAGACCTAATTCCTTCGGATGCGTAAAGTGACAGAAATATTGCGATACATCAGCAGAAATTTAAATCATTCATCAGCAGAAATTAAATGCGAAAAGTAAACGCGATTATTAGGTTCGCGGGATTACAATCAAGAAACAGTTACAATTATAAACGAAACTTGAATTAAAATATAAAATAAATAACAGTAAACATAGCAAGCTGTAAAACGAATGAACAGTGTTAGTAGGCAACGTCAGATGGCGACCAAAAGAACTATGAGACAGTGGAGAATAAAAATGCAAGGTTTGAGGCTTTTTAGCTGTTTATTTTTGATATAAAGAAAAAAATCTATGATTTAAGTTAAAAGAGGTTTTAATACTGAAAAATTAAGTTAATTTTCAAAAAAATAGTTTTAATTTAATAATCTAAAAAAAGTTTTATTATTATTTTTTTTTTATGTTATCATTATTATTTTTTTTTAAAAGGGTTTTAATTATTAAAAAAAAATTATTATTAATTAGAAAAAGATTATATTTTATTTTTGAAAATAGGCTTTAATAGCATTAAAAAAAAAATTTAATAAATTCTTAAAAAAAAACATAATAATTATAAGTAAACAAAAAAATATAAAATAAAAAAGGGGTTGGGCCGGTAGTTACATCCGGACCCAAACCCGTCACGATGGGGAACACAAAACTCAGGGTTTGGAAACCCTAATCATAGCGGCGCCGCGCTCGTCTTCATTCTCTCGTATCCTCTCTCTACTCACTCTTCATCTCTCTCGACTCCTCTCATCTTTCCCTGAAAAAAAAGAAACAACAATCGTGAGAGAAATATGATGTGCTTACGTTTTCGATAGTGGTTCGGTGAAGTTTCTTTTGGCGTTTGAGCTTTGAAGAGTTTCGATCGGCCGATGATGTTGAATGTTGATGACGTTCAATCTGAGGTCGCGATGGTTTGACTCCGTTGAGGATCCTCAGACGAGGAGCTCCGGGGTTCCGTCGAAATTTGGGGTTCTTGGTTAGGGTTTCGTGACGAACGACCGCTTTTGGTGTTCTCCTCCTTTGTTCTCTCCCGAGCTAGGGTTTTATCTGAGGTGATATGGTTCCCTTTTATATTTTTCTTGAATGGATTTTGTGGGCTTTGGATCTATGTTTGTCCAGCTTGATTTACTTTCTGATTCATCATTTCGATTTGATTTGATTTTCTTCCTTTTCTGTGTTTGCTCGAAACTGAGATTGGATTTGATTTGGGATTGTTTGTTTTTTTCAGATTGAGTTCAAATATGATGCTTTCTGATACGATTAGGATCTCGTTTCTTCTTTTGGAACCTGATTGGGGTTTTGTGCTGATATGAACTTCTGATTCGATTGGATTTCATTAATTTGCTTGATTGCTCTATACTGATTCGTTTGACTGACTTGTTTGATTGATTCAGATTGACTCAAATTGATTCAGATTGGTTCAGATTGACTCAATGGAGATGTTTCCTGATGCATTTGGATCTGACTCGAAACTTTCCCTTTCCAGCTCGATTGTGTTTGATCATTTGGATTGCCTCTGACTTTATTTGATCTGATTGGTATCTGGATTAATTCGTTTGTTCTGCTTGAATTCAATCTGGACTGTGCTGATGCGTTTTCGATTTGATTCAATTTTAGTAGTCTGAACTGATTTGTTTTGATTTTCTGGTGCAGTTAGCTTTTCCTCTTCTTCTTTCAGAGAGGGCTTAATGTTGCGACTTCGGTCGAATCAAAATTGCCGGGAAAGGTATACGGCAATGATGATACTGTTCTGAGCCTTCGAGGGATGTTTCTTCGATGATCTTCGCGTGTGGTTTATCACTTATTCCCTTTGTGTTATTTTAACTGCTGATGATATTTGATTCTTGTGTTTCAGAGCTGGTACTCTGGGCAATTGTGTCCAACTATGAATGCTTAATGTTGCCTCGATACACTTTTGGGCGATGATGATTTGAGCTACGATGTTTGATTAACCGAGCCATGTATTTGTTCGTTTCATGAACTGAGTATGGTCTGATAATTTGTTTTGGTGACTTGTTTGTTGGGGCGATGATGCTCATGACTGAGCCCCATTCTGTGCCGCCTTGTGCTGCAACTTGGTGCCCATCCTTGTGACTTGCCATCCGTGTGGCTTGCCCTTTAATTGACAGCCCTTTTGGTACGGCTTTGCAGCTTGTTACAGCTTTATTCTTCTGGCTTTCTTTGTATTATCTGCTGCTACTTTTTCTTTGGATCTTGTTATGACAGACCTACGAGATATTTTCTTATGGCTTCTTGCGCATAAGTCGGCCTTCTGGTGCATTATTTAGTTGGCATATGGTGTTCTGTTTGCAATTTGATGCGGTTTTGGCTTGTATTTCAATTCTCTTGTCCTGTTCAGGATTGCTGCAGTTTGATGCCTATGGCAACTTATGAATCATTTTGAGTTTTGAATGCTGAAACTGATTATTGATGTGCTTGTGGATTTTCAGGTGTGGGAAGTTTTGAAACCAAAGTTACTCAGACCTGCCGGCATCCGGGTCTGAGCCAGAACTTGCCTATGTTGCCTTATTCTCGTATCCGTTTGGAAATCCAATCGTGGCAAAATGAATCAGTCCCACTTCATTTATTTTTCTGTCTCTCGGATGTCCCGTATCGATAAGAACAGGTATTACCTGATCTGACGCCCACGGCGCGGATCGGTAACGGGGGTAGGACGCAGCTTCGGTTGTGCCACTCCCGGCACTCGATGATGACATTGTTCTGAGAGTGTCGAAAAAACTTCTAACATTTTTCTGTACTGTTTGTTTTCTTCTGATGTGCAGATTAGCTGAGGATTCATGGAGAAGTTCAAATACAACATGAAGACCTTTAGATGCTCTTAGGATTTAGGATAGATGCTTTAATGTAATCCCTTAGGATTGAGAATTTTAATGTACTTCCTTGTAACAACACTTTATAAAATATGAAGCAACATCCACTTCTTGTATGATGACATTATTTATGAAATAAAATTCTCAAAGTTTTGAATTTATTTATATTTTATTCTTAGTTAAAAAATATAAACAATTGTGAATAAATCCACAAGTATTTAATATTCATTAACATAGGCATGAAACATAAATATTCCCAAGTGATATTCTTATTGGTGCACTCGTCTCGTTTGTAATCCTAATCTAATCATCCGATTAAAATGTTAACCAATTGTTTCATGACCAAACACATATGGGCACCGTAATCACAACATTTTCAGCATCAACAGCAAAACTAATAGTAATTAAATTCCAACGGACCAAACTGCTAAAACCTCAATACGATCAGAACTGGTGATATATAAATGCCTCAAAACCATAACATATCAAATGCCTCAGAATTTTAATAACAGCCCGTCTTCAAGGAATTGGTAGAATTTGTGTAAAATGACCAAAATACCCCTGGGACCCAATCTGCAAAACAAACACCTTCATAACTTGTTAGTGGTTAGCAAATGTACATATGAGATGATATGCGAAATACCTGACTAAATGTAAGGGTAAAATTTGGGGTATTACAATTATGATGCATCTAAGATGAGTCTAGATAGGGTGCTTATACAAAATGTTCAGGTTGTGGCCTATACTTCGATAAAACTGAAAGTTCATGAGTAGGATTATCCTACCCATGATTTATATTGGCAGCTATGGTGTTTGTGCTTAAAGTTTGGAGACATTATTTGTATGGCTCTAGATTTGGAATGTTCAGTGATCATACGAGTTTGAAATACCTGTTTGATCAGAAGGAACTAAATATGAGGTAGACGAGATGGCATGAATTTCTAAAGGACTATAATTTTAGGTTGAGTTACCATCCTGGTGAAGCTAATGTTATGGAAGATGTGTTGAGTAGGAAGTCCTTGCATTTGTCGATACTGATGGTTAGAGAGATGGACTTAATTGAGTAATTCTGAGAACTTAGTTTGATATGCAATATGATGTTGCAGAGTGTGATATTGAGTATGCTGTTGTTGACCAGCAGTGTTCTAGGAGGGATCAGAAAAGGTCAGAAATTAGATTGGGGATTGGTTGATCAGTTGGTGTTAATCAATCAAGGTAAAGAAGTGAATTTTCGAGTTGGTGAGCATGGTGTTATGAGGTTTAGAGATAGAGTTTGCGTATAAGATTTTATAGAGCTTAAGAAGAAGAATCTTGAGGAAGGTCACATAAGTAGTTTAAGTATTCATCCCAGTGCTATGGAGATGTGTCAGGACCTTAAGAAGATATTCTAGTGGTCGGGTATGAAGAAATATATTGTTGAGTTTATTTATTCTTATTTGACTTATCAGAAGTCGAACATCGAGCATCAGAAGCCATCAGGATTGATACAACCATTGAATATTCCTGAGTGAAAGTGGGACAATATTTCTATGGATTTTATGACAGGTTTGCCGAAGACCACGAAGGGAAGTGATTCTATCTGGGTTATTGTTGATAGACTGACTAAATCATATGATTTAATTATGATAAAAAGCATTTATCTATTTCAAAAGCTAGTAGAGGTTTACATTAGTGAGATTATGAATCTGCATGATATTCCTTCGAGCATTGTATCAGATAGAGATATGAGGTTTACATCAAGGTTTTAGGAGAGTTTGCAGGAATCTTGGGAACTAAGTTGAGATTGAATTCTGCTTATCATCCACAGACGGACGGTTAGATAGATTGGAATAAGTGTTGAGAGCTTATGTTCTAGAACAAAGAGGTAATTAGGATGTCTACTTGTTGTTGATTGAGTTAACCTATAACAACAGTTTTCATTTGAGTATTGAAATGGCACCGTATGAGGATTTGTATGAAAGGAGGTATATGACTCCTTTATGTTGGTATAAATCTAGTGAAAGTGTTATGCTTGGGCTAGAGATCGTTCAATAGACTACAAAGAAGATCAAGATAATTTACGAGAAGATGAAAGCTTCCCAAAGTAGACAGAGGAGTTATCGTGATAAGCGAAGAAAGGTACTTGAGTTCTAAGAAGGAGATCATATGTTTTTGAGAGTTACTCTAGTAACTGGTTTTGGTAAAGCATTAAAGTCTTAATAGCTCATGCCTCATTTCATTGGTCTGTATCAGATCCTCTAGAGAGTGGGAGAGGCGGCCTACAGAGTTGTGTTACCACTGTCTCTTTCAAATCTTTATGATGTCTTTCATGCGTCGCAACTTTGGAAGAACATTCTTGATCTGCCTCATGTGATCCAGTTGGATGATGTGCAAGCTAGAGAGGACTTGATTGTTGAGGCATCACCTTTGTGGATTGGGGATTGTAAAGTGAAGCACTTTAGAAGCAAGGAGATTGATTCGGTGAATGTAGTGCAGAGAGGACCTTCTGGTGGGAGTTTGACATGGGAGCTTTAGAGTCGGATGAAAGAGTCTTATCTAGAACTTTTTTGTTTAGGTAATTTTCGAGGGAGAAAATTCTTTAAGTGGTGGAGAGTTGTAACGCCTCGAATTCAATTAATTTATTTAATTGAATTTTTATTTCTTTTTATTTAATTATTTGGGTGATTAAAATGCTTTTTATTATTTGTGAGATTTATGTGGTATTTTGTTGGCACTACAACGTAAATAATTTATAGGTCCGTTCTTAGGCAGTGTGTGATTGTATCTATAATGGTTTCCACAATGAGCGAGTGGTTGTGGTTATAAGTTAATTAGCGTTCTACTTATAACAACGGTTAAATCAAATAATCATAGTGAAATAATGTATAGGTCTTAGGTTTGAATCACAACAACACCATTCTTGCTTTTTATTATTCTTGATAGCGCTCTACTTATAATAATGGTTGAATTAAAAACCATTATGATATTATTTGTTTTTTATATATATTTTTCAATTTTACAGTATTCCCAAATTTTTAACCTGAATATTTCTAAATCGTATCAGATTAGAAATAGCAATACACCCATTTGTGAATTGAATTTAGACCAAAAATTGTATTACATCAATGACATCATTCCATTAGGAACAAAAAGTTATATATTACATCAAAACTAAACTGGCACAAAACAACCTACAATGTACATATCATTACATCAAATAATATTATCTTGTTGTCTTGGTGTCTTGTCTCTTGGTTCTCGACTTTAAACACCTATAATTTCAAATAATAATAGCTTTTAGAAAATAACATCATTAGAAATTATAACATACAATAAATTATGAATGAAAAATATAAAATAGTTGTTAATTTTCTCATATGTCTTCTTGATGATCGATACAAATAGCATGTACATCATCTCTATCAACTTCTTCATATGAAGTAGGAACTTGTTTTACATAGGAAGGAGTGAAAGGAATATATAAGCTTTCATCATGATTAGGAGGAATGTGTTTTCCTTTGAAAACAATTGACCATCTTCTCAATAAATCCAAAGGGTCTGTCACATAATTTTTTTTTTGCTTGAGTAGCCATGATGAATGGTTCGATGTTATAAGTTGTCTTGCCAAGGTCAACCCATCTGAATCCTAACTCATTAGATTGTACACCATTGTTATTGGGAGCCCACTTGCATTTAAATAAAGGAACTTTGAAAATAACATAATCAATATCCAAAATATCCTCAACGATACCATAGAACACGACGGTTGCCAAAATAGGATTTTTATCTTTCAAACTAGAAAAACACATGGATTCGGCCTCAACCATAACTCCACTATTTTGCATTGTACTACGATAATCTTTTGCTTTTGTATAAAAGGAATAATTTGAAATGTCGCATGTCGTCTGTTATCATAGTAAATTTTGGGATGTGCGACAACCATTTATTTGTATCAGAAGCACAATCATCATTAAAAATCCTTTTATTAAACCAACTTATGAATTTCTTGTTATGTCGTGTCAATAATCACTTGTCACTCATTCGAGAATATTTTTCTTTATAACTGTTTTGTGAGTAGCTATGCAAGTTTCAACTATGCTAACATTATTCAATATATAAAAATGTGCTTCAAGTATTACATCCTGACCCATTGACTTAACATTTAATCCTTGAGTACCTCTACCTTCAAATCTGTCAGCATGATGAGACTTTGGAATTCCAATAGACTCTGTTTTTGACAAATAGTTTCAACAAAACTCAAGAGCTTCTTCTGTGATGTATCTTTCAATGGTTGAAGCTCTCGGTCGGTGATGATTCTTCATATATCCTTTAAATATCTTCATGTATCACTCTATAAAATACATCCACCTTAAATAAACAGGACTACAAAATTTGATTTCTCTGATTAGATGAACAACTAAGTGAACCACAATGTCAAAAAATGATGGAAGAAGATACATCTCCAATAGACATAATATTATTAAAGCCTCATATTCTAATTCATCTAATTTTTTGAAATCAGGAACTTTATTACATATAGCATTAAAGAATAAGCACAATCTGGTTATAGTTACTTTTTTATTTTTTGGAAGGATGCCATGGATAGTCACTGGTAGAAGTTGTTGCATCAAGACATGACAATCATGAGAATTTAAGCCAATTAAATTGAGATCTTTCATTGATACAAATTTATTGATGTTTCAATAGTAACCTTAGGGAACTTTAATACCATGCAAACACTCGCAAAAAAATTATTTTCCTTTTTAGATAGAGTGTGACATGCCAGAGGCAAATAAGATCTTTTTCCTCTATCTTTTGGAGCAATTTTTGTCATATACTCATCGCCACCATATCTAAATAGGAAATCTTATTATCTTTAGTCTTTCCTGGAATGTTTAGAAGTGTTACTATCAAACGATCACACAAATTTTTCTCCACATGTATCACGTCAAGACAATGTCTTACATCGAGTCTAGAGCGATATGGAAGATCAAAGAACAATGTTCTATTTTTCCAAATATTTTTTTCAATGAGACCATCTTTATTCTTCCCAAAGAAAACAATAATGTGTTTTTTTCGTTGATAAACTTCATCACCATTTAAAGATTTATGAGTGCTTTCAAGCTCCTGCTCTCTGTTAAAAGCCTTCCATAATCTACAATAAGGATGATTGGGTTATAGAAATTTCTGATGCTCAAGGTAAACAGTCTTTTTTCCAAACTTAAGCTGGTGAACAAGGTATTAGATTCACATATAGGACACTTTTTATGTCCTTTGACATTATATCCAGCCAAATTACCATATGCAGGAAAGTCGTTGATTATGCAAAATAACATTGAGCGCATCTTAAACTTTTCACCAAAATATGCATCATCAACGTCAACACCTTTATCTCACAAAAGTTTTAAATCCTAAATTAATGGACTTAGATAAACATCTATGTCGCTTACGGGTTGTCTTGGTTCAAAAACCATCATACTTAACATCTTATACTTGTGATTCATGCACAACCAAAGAGATAGGTTATAAATCGTGAGAGGTACATACCACGAAGAATGGTTAGTACTCAGATTAACCAAGGGGTTCATTCCATTAGTGGCAAGCCTAAGGTTTCTTGGCACAAGGCCAAAATCCAGAAACAATGAATCAATTTTTTTCATTGTAAAGAATCAGCTACATAGCGAATGTTTCTATCATATTTTCTTTCACATCTTTGTCGATACATAAAGTATCATAAATATGGGCTTTTAGATAAGTCGATTCTCTAATGTCACATATCACATATTCTAGTTAATAATTATTTCTTCATCATCTTCATCCATTTGTGAAGTCACACTTTGATTATTATATACTTCTCCATGTCGCGTTCATGTTATATAATTTTGACATATTCGATCACAATATAGGTGATGTAACATTTCTTTCTTTGACTGTTTTTTAATATTCCCGCAAACAAAAAAAGGACAATAAAAAATACAATTACTGTTGGGAACATTTTTTCAGCGAATTCAAGGAATTCAAGAACTCCTTTATCATACAATGGACCTAATCTATCAGTTTTCATCCAAAGGCGATCCATAAAAAATTAAAAAATTAATATCAAAAGACTAATTTGAATGTTACACTAATACTACATACATAACATCCTAATATGATTATATGCATATGCATATCCAACACCAAAACCTAAAGCATATTCACAAAATCTGAATAAAATATGAACATGGAAACATGAACAATACACATGACAATGCCAGTATACACAACATCCTAATATCATTTATCTATTAAAAAAATAAACCAGTAACCCTAGCAAAGAACATAAACATTCAGAAGCGTCAGAGAGAGAGAGAGAGAGAGAGAGAGAGAGAGAGAGAGAGAGAGAGAGAGTGATAAATAACTCAAGCGTAGAACATAAACATTAAGAAGCGCCAGAGAGAGAATGGTAACGTACCGTAATTCAAAGAGGATGACAATTTCATTTCCAGAAATGAATGAAGATGGTGAAGATTTCGCTATCGTTGTCGTCTCGTTCCCTATGGCACCCTTGTATGTTATGAACAAAATGAAGTACACATTATGTTTTAATTTTGTGGGAATTAATTTCACAACGGTTGTAAGCTTCAACTGTAGTCAAATATGGAACATATAACCACGGTTGAGTGAAACAATCGTAGTTGTTTTATACTTTCAATTTTTAAATGACAATAGATGTGAAGGGACACATAGTTGCAATTTTGTGGGAAATAGTTTCACAGCAGTTGAAAGCTTCAACCGTAGTGAAATATGAAACATATAACCACGGTTGAATGAAACAACCGTAGTTGTTATACTTTCAATTTTTAAATAACAATAAATGTGAAAGGACACATGCTTATTTTTATTGAAAAAAATGGAAAAATGTTGATATTATGATTCGAAGCTTGTCATCCAAATTCTGACCACAATTGTGTTTAGGAACCGTGATGAAAAGTTTCTTAATAAAATAAAAAACACACACATAGAAATGTGATATGACTACAGCGACAAAATAGTTGTTGTAATATTGTGTCACCGAATGTATATTTTCTAATAGTGTGGGGGATTAGTAGATTTTATTTAATTAAAAATAATAAAATAAGAGAAATAATGAATTATGGGATGAAACTAGAATTTTAGTGAAATTAGTGTGGTAAAGAGTAAGAGCCCAAAAGTTGAGGGAAAGTTGAGAATTATGAATAATATAATTAGGTCATTTATATAGATAATGTGAGAGATTGGAACTGTTATCTGATGCATAGAATTTGAGAAAAGTGGAAAAGAGGCAAGTGGCTTGGAACCCTAAGGAGAACTCTAGGAACAAGAAGAAATTATCAAATTTGAAAACTTTACCATTTAATCAAGGCAAGGGGGAACTTTTCATGATAAAGGTGTTTATTCTTATAGGATAGAGGGGGATCCTTACCCTCTATCTTTTTCCTTTCTCCCTTGTAATCCATTGATGAGGATTTTGTAAATTATGTGAGGTTTGTGCAAAACCTCCATAATTGATTGATGTGTTTTTAGTTTTGATTGTGTGAAATATGTTATGTGTTACGTAGATGTGAAATTGCATGATAATTTTCCATGAGAGATTTTATGATGATGATGTTCATGTGTTGATGATATGTGTTGATAAAAAGCATGACGAATTAATGTTAATATGCCAAATCTATGTGATAATTAATATGTTGGATTTTATATGAGTAGGTGTGGTTACTGATGTTCAAAATTGAATTTAGGATAGGTCTAGGTCGAAAAAGTTAAGCTTAGGAGTGAAATCCTCGTGAAAATTATGCAGGAAAGCAATTTAGATTGATTTGATTCGAATCAGAGGTGTAGATTGTGATTTTATATTCAAATCATAGCCTTTTGGGTAGCCCCTTCCTGATTTAATTCAAATCATAGTTTACACATCATTTGAATCATGAAGGCAAATTGGGTCAAAATATTGTTTTCATCATAACTTGAGTCTCATGACTCCGTTTGAGACGCGTTTCGAAGTGTTGGGCAGCTGACGCATAATTAGTGGAATTTTGATGTTGGGATGCTCTGAGTGGTTATATGAATGTTATAATGATGAGTACTATTGAGAAATTGTATGATTATAATGATGAGTATTGATGAGAAATTGTATGATTATAATACGAGTATTATTGAGAAATTGTATGATTATAATGATGAGTATTTTTTAGAAACTGTCTTACTATAATGATGAGTATTGTTAAGAAACTATATGATTATGATCACTATGTCACGTTATGTTGATATTGATTTGGTTTGGTGGAACCATTTGTTGTGGCCTTACATTGGTGACCATTATACTGAGTTTTAGGTTCAAGAGG
>OZ012740.1:594295037-594350503 GCA_963859935.3 Lathyrus sativus | reverse complement strand
CCTTTGTTGTTTTCAGACTTTGGCCCTTTGAGAATCGTTGCGGGATTGGCTATCAAAGCTGGATGCAGTTAATTGGGATTCTCTGTTATTCATCTGTGTCTATTATGGGCTTGTTCATTTGATTTCTGGCTGATTCTGCAGCCTGTGGATAGAGTGTCTTGCGAACCACCTTTGCATTATGAGCTTTGAACTTTACTGTGAGGCTTGTGGACTTCAGATATTGATGTTGCTGATGTGATTACGTGAGCTTATCTTGCTCTTTCTGGTATGACCTGTGCTATGATTTGTGTTGTTCCTGTGCTCTATCTGATGCAGTTTGGTTTGCATTCTGAGCCTTTTGTGGCAGATTTGTTTCTTTGTGTCTTTTCATGATTGAACTGGTGCGGGATTTCCTGTCGGGTTGCTGTTATGGTTTCTTTTGATGCATTCTGAACTTGGCTGAATTCTTTCCTTCTTATGAACCTAAGCTGTTTCTCTTGTTTGGTTCGAACTTGATTCTTGGTGTTGTTTTTGTGAATTTTCAGGTGTTGGAAAAACTTGAACACAAAGTGGTTCATACCCGTCGGCATCCGGGTTTATGACCAATTTGATTGTGCTGCTTTACCCTTGTATCAGTTTGGAAATCCAATTGCGGCAAAAGCGAATCAGTCCCGCTTCTTTTATCTCTTTTATCTCTCGGTTGCCCCTTAGATAAGGACAGATGTTACCTGATCTGACGCCAACGACGCGGATCGGTAACGGGGGTAGGACGCAGCTTCGGTTGTGCCACTCCCGGCACTCGATGATGACGCTGTTCTGAGAGTGTCGAAGACAACTTCTAACCCTTTCCTGCTTCTGTTTTGTTTTGTTTCTCTTTGTGAAGGTTAATCGGAGATTTGCGGAGAAGATCGAGGGAGCATCATGAAGAACACTTAGGATTCTTTAGGGCCCTTTTTTAGAGTAGATGTTCAGTGTAAATGACACTTCTTGTAAACACAAAAATGAATATTCATGAATGAAATTCAAAGATTATTTATCCCTTTCAATTGTAAATTAAATACTTATGAAATAAAATTCCACAAATACTTATTCCCTTCTCAAATTGAAATCTCAAATAATTCCCAATATTTATATTTACTTCTTAGTTGTGAGTTACAAATGTTTATGAATAAAAATCCACAAATATTTGAATTCACTTCCTAATTGTAAAGTATAAACATTCGCGAATGATATTCTCAAATATTAAACTTTCACTTCCCTTTCCGTATTAGACAGTATTATGAACGATACTTTGACCATTTTAACCGCAACATGATTAATTCCAAATAAATCCAAAATAATCCCACTTATTGTATGTCCGAAATGCTTTATTGATGAACACAAAAAAAACTGCTCAAACGGTCTTAGAACGAAACATGGGCAACTGATGGCCCACATTCAAATATGTTTCTGACCAATTCTCCAGCAGTAATGACGGCTTGATATAATTGAACCATGCCTCAGAAATAGTGTCTCAAATGCCTCAAAGCTTAGTAACAGCCTGTCTTCAAAGAATTAGCGGAATCCACGTAAAACAACCAAAATACCCCTGGAACCAATCCTGCAAAACAAACACTTCCATGACTTGATAGTGGTTAGCAGATGCACAGATGAGATGCTATGCGAAATGACTGACTAAATATAAGGGTAAAATTTGGGGTATTACAGTTGCCCCTATTTAAATAGCTACACCAGATGATTTGAGTGACGGAGACTCGAGGAATCATGGTGGAGGGGTTTAAATATAGATAACCGAAAATTTTGCCCTTATATGCGGCGATATGCAATGCTATGGACAAAGCGAGAACAGATTAATGCAGATGATGCCATGAATATGATGCGTATGCTGGAATGATGGATGCGAAAATGCTGACGATTACGACGACACGGGGAGAAACACACTGGGGAAAACGACGCGCTGGGACACAGTACGACCCTGAGGAATTCTAAAATGATGGTCAACTGGTGCGAACACGACCAATCGTCATTTTTAGAACGGGAACGAGATTCTCAAATGGAGATGGCACCTATGAGACGGCCTCCACTAGGGAATCCAAAAACAAAACTGTATCATGTACGACTGCAAGATCGATCACAGAACGCATGGAGCATTGAGCAAAGAATAACATCCAGGCTTCTGTATCCTATCCCTCGTGACAGGATCAAACGGACTTTTCGGGAATCCGTAGCAAATATACAGGGTAAAAACCGGCCGTATGCCAAAATAAATGGACTTTAATGGGAAATGCCCTGATAAGCTCCTCGAGGGATAAACTGTCACTTATCGTTGGAAGGGACTTACATGCCAAAACGGATAAGCACTCAAATAAAGAGGCTATATAAATCTTCTCATTTTTTAGGTCGGCGCCTGAAATACGATTCTGATTCTTCTTTTACTAAAGGATAAACTGAACTTCCTCATACTTCAAGATCGTGCTCTCCTGAATATGATTTCGCTCCTTCTTTTACTAAAGGGTAAATGAACTTCTTCATACTTCAAGATCGTGCTCTCCTGAATATGATTCCGCTCCTTCTTTTACTAAAGGGTAAATGAACTTCTTCATACTTCAAGATCGTGCTCTCCTGAATATGATTCCGCTCCTTCTTTTACTAAAGGGTAAATGAACTTCTTCATACTTCAAGATCGTGCTCTCCTGAATATGATTCCGCTCCTTCTTTTACTAAAGGGTAAATGAACTTCTTCATACTTCAAGATCGTGCTCTCCTGAATATGATTCCGCTCAAACCTCCCCGTACCTCAAGATCGTGCTCTCCTGAATACGATTTGGTTCAAACCTCCCCATACTTCAAGACGACAGGGAAAATGGAAGCCCAACTGCTCAATGGAGATGGCCATTTGCTGTGAGTCATAACGAAGATAGGATTGGCTTCTCAGGCGAGAAATGTCGCTTGTTTTGCAAGAGTAGCAATAATAAGCTTCTCATGTAAGAACTGCTTGTAGAGGTGATAACAGATGATGATGAGCTTCTCTGGCGGAGAACAGGTGCTGATTGACGATAAGCTTCTCGGGTGAGAACAGTCGCATACCGATGCTGTAAGATGTAGGATTGTTACATCGATAGGCTTCTCAGGCGAGAACAGGCGTGTATCTGTAAAGGATTGTGATTGGTTTTCTTGAAAGACAGTGCAAAATAAATGCACACCCGGGTACAGTAATAAGCTTCTCAGGCGAGAACAGTCGCGTATCTGCCATGGTATGGTGAAAATCTTTAGATGGTGCAAAATAAATGCACGTCCGGTTGGGCTCGACGACCGACAAGACTGAGATTCAATCTAGGACCGAGCTAGGAAGAAGACTGGTAATCAAGACTCCATCGAGGGAATGATCTCGAAGGGTAAATATCTTATCTTGGCGAAGAAAGATAGCTGAAGTAACCGTCATCCACGAGGATCGAGCTCTGTGGGGAAACTGGAAACACATATGTATTTTATGCTTAGGGCTGGCGATCTATTTGGAGAGAATGGACCAACCCAGTTACTCGGCGGTAACAACCAATGACGGTGAGACGTAATGAACCTGTGCATGCTAGCGCATGTGTTAATGTGAATATATGCTAATGTATGTTAATGTCTTATGTAGTTAAATATGCAAGATGTTATGAAATGAGTATGCAATGAGTATGTGTATGAAATAGGCATGTGGTGCTTATGCCCCTGCGTATGTTGACGAAACTGACTATAGACAGGCCGAGAGATGAAATAAACACCTCGACGAAGATACCCTGCGTTCTCTGCAACCAATACGTCAATCTTGGGAAAAAATGGTAGGACCACATCTGTTTTCAGAATTCTGACTTCTCTGGGGAGAAGGTAATCTGCTTGGGTGCACAGTATCATGTCTTCACATGGGGAGAAGAAAACTTGAGGGACACTTTCGAGTTACCCAAGAAAAAGTTGTCAGCTTATAGTCTCGCTGGGGACTGTGTCAGAGCGATGATTTAAAAGTGTTTCTGCCACAATGAGATTTTTCGAGGAGTGAAGAGATCCTTCCGAAATTTCCACTAGTCAAAGTAATTTCTTATATTTCGAGTGCGTTTTCGAAGAACAGTCTTAAAAATTTTCAAAGCACCTTTCATTTTCAAAATTTTAAGAATAAATGGCATTTTGCATAACAATAGAAACAAGAGTAATGCACCAAGGAAATTAAGTAACAAAATGGTATCTTTTATTAAAGGATGGCAGCTTGCTGAGGGCATAGCTCCACAGATGATTATGCTTTGAAATTGGCAACATGGGAAAAGGTTACATTGAATCCAACGACACCTACTGACACTAATAACTAAGACTAATCCAGAATCTTGCTTTGGACGATGATGAAAGAACTGGAAAATGGCTCTCATGCGGAAAGTGTGTTTGCGATGATCGGTGTTTTCTGATGCAATGAAATGCCTTCGTCCCTAACTTTTGCCTGGACCGCCCTTTCGGGTTTTCAATCCACCGGGACGCTCCTTTTTGCCTAAGCCGCCCTTTCGGGTTTTCAACTTAGCGAGCTTTTTATTATTATTTCTTTTTCAACCCTTACTTTTGCCTAAGTCGCCTTTTGCAGGTTTTCGACTTAGCGGGTTTTTTAGGCATAATACTTTCGGACTGCATCAGAATTCACGGGATGTGCAAGCTCTTCACCATCCATTGTTGTAAGTATCAGAGACCCTCCGGAGAAAACAGTCTTTACAACAAATGGGCCTTCATAATTGGGCATCCACTTTCCACGCATATCTTTATGCACTGGCAAGATCTTTTTGAGTACGAGCTCTCCTTGACGGAATTCACGGATACGAATCTTCTTATCAAATGCTCTTTTCATCCGTTTCTGATATAATTGCCCATGGCACATAGCTGTCATGCGTTTCTCGTCAATGAGATTCAACTGATCCAGTCTGTCTTGAACCCACTCAGCTTCTTCAAGTTCAGCTTCCATCAACACCCTTAAAGAAGGTATCTCTACTTCAATGGGGAGTACGGCGTCCATTCCATACACCAATGAGAAAGGTGTTGCCCCTGTCGAAGTTCGCACTGAGGTTCTGTATCCATGCAAAGCAAACGGTAACATCTCATGCCAATCTTTGTAAGTCACGACCATCTTTTGCAGGATTTTCTTGATATTCTTATTCGCAGCTTCAACGGCCCCATTCATTTTAGGACGGTACAGAGAAGAATTGTGATGCGTGATCTTGAAACTGTCACACAGCTCTTTCATAGTCTTGTTATTCAGATTGGTGCCATTGTCAGTTATTATCCGAATTGGAATTCCATAACGGCAGATAATTTCTTTCCTGATGAAGCGGGCAACCACTTGCTTAGTCACGTTGGTGTAGGAGGCAGCCTCTACCCACTTGGTGAAATAATCAATAGCAACAAGGATGAAACGATGACCATTAGAAGCCTTCGGCTCGATTGCCCCAATCATGTCAATGCCCCACATTGAGAACGGCCATGGTGAAGACAAAACATTCAACGGCGAGGGAGGTACATGCATTTTATCAGCGTAAATTTGGCACTTATGGCATTTTCTAGCGTATTGGATGCAGTCAGCTTCCATAGTTAACCAATAATATCCAGCCCTTAGCATCTTCTTAGACATAGCATAACCATTGGCATGAGTTCCGAAGGTCCCCTCGTGAATCTCTTGCAGTAACATGTCCGCTTCCCGTTTATCAACACATCTGAGCAAAACCATGTCGTAATTTCTTTTGTATAACACACCATTACTGATAAAGAATTTCGAAGCCAGTCTTCTCAACGTTTTCTTGTCCAGACCAGTAGCACCATCGGGATACTCTTGCTTGGCTAGATAGTTCCTGATATCATGAAACCAAGGCTTTTCATCCACCTCAACTTCTTCAACTACCTGACAATAAGCGGGCTCAACTTTGCGTTCAATATGGATAAGAGGTGCTTCATTAACGAATTTAACTTTCCACATGGATGCTAACATGGCTAAAGCATCAGCAACGTGATTCTCAGATCTAGGAACATGCTCGAACTCTATCTCGTCGAAATACTTAATCAACTCGACAATGTAGTCCTTATAAGGGATTAACTTCTCATTCTTCGTTTCCCATTTTCCTTGTACTTGGTAAATAACCAAGGCTGAGTCACCATTCACTTTAAGAAGTTTGATTCGGAGGTGAATTGCTGCTTCGAGGCCGAGGATACATGCTTCATACTCCGCGACGTTATTAGTACACTCAAAGTCTAACCTTGCTGTAAACGGAGTGAATCCACCCTTTGGGTTCATCAAAAAGGCGCCTATACCATGCCCATTGAAATTCGAGGAACCATCAAACATCATTCTCCACCAGAGACCTGGTTCTGGACCTTCGCTCGGATCTGGCTCTTCACAATCCCTCTTGATCAACAAAATATCCTCATCAGGAAAGTCAAACTTAAGAGGTTCATAATCTTCAACTGGCTGATCTGCAAGATAATCCGATAGAATACTACCCTTAATTGCCTTCTGGGGTACATATTGGATGTCATATTCGGATAACAATATGTGCCAACGGGCTAGCCTCCCGGTTTGAGCAGGTTTTTCAAGGATATACTTGATCGGATCCATTTTAGAAATCAACAATGTGGTATGACAGACCATGTATTGCCGGAGGCGCCTAGCGGCCCATGCCAATGCACAACAAGTTTTCTCCAATGGTGAGTATCTGTTTTCACAATCGGTAAACTTCTTGCTCAGATAATAAATCGCATGTTCCTTTCTTCCAGTCTCATCATGTTGCCCGAGCACACAACCCATAGACTTCTCAAGAACAGTAAGGTACATAAACAACGGTCTTCCAGGTACGGGAGGAATCAGAATAGGGGGGGTCTTGTAAATAATTCTTAATTTTCTCAAACGCTTTCTGACAATCAGGGTTCCACTCGACCGTCTGCCCTTTACAAAGCAATTTGAATATCGGCTCACAAGTAGCGGTCATGTTAGAGATAAACCTGGAAATATAGTTCAAACGCCCAAGAAAGCCTCTAACTTGTGTCTCGGTTTGCGGAGCTGGAATATCTTGAATGGCTCGGACTTTGTCAGGATCTACCTCAATCCCTCGTTGACTAACAATAAAACCAAGCAATTTTCCAGATCTGACACCGAAGGTACATTTAGCAGGATTCAATTTCAACTGATATTTCCTGAGTCGTTCAAACAACTTCACCAAATGGTCTAGATGTTCCTCTTCACTCTGAGATTTGGCTATCATATCGTCCACATACACCTCGATCTCTTTGTGCATCATATCGTGAAAAAGAGTTGTCATAATGCGTTGGTAAGTTGCCCCTGCGTTCTTCAAATCGAAGGGCATGACTTTGTAGCAAAAGGTCCCCCAAGGAGTAATGAAAGTAGTCTTCTCTCGATCATCGGGATCCATTTTGATCTGATTATAGCCAGAGAAACCATCCATAAATGAGAACAATGCAAAACTGGCTGTATTGTCTACAAGTGTATCAATATGTGGCAGAGGGAAGGCGTCTTTCGGACTTGCTTTGTTCAGATCCCTGTAATCCACACACATCCTAACTTTACCATCTTTTTTGGGCACTGGCACAATGTTGGCAACCCAATCTGGATATTTTGCAACTGCCAAGAAACCTGCATCTAACTGTTTTTTAACCTCATCTCGAATTTTCAAAGCCATGTCGGGTCTCGTTCTTCGGAGCTTTTGTTTGATAGGTGGACAATCCGGCTTAAGTGGCAACTTGTGAACAACAATATTTGTGTCTAGACCAGGCATATCTTGATACGACCACGCAAACACATCAATATATTCTTTTAATAACTCAATTAGTCTCTGCTTAACCTCTGTCCCAAGCATTGCACCAATCTTGACCTCTTTCTTGTTTTCATCTGTACCAAGATTAATTAAGTCCACCTGCTCTTTATGCGGTTGAAGTTCTGTGTACTCGTACTCAATCAATTTTGTCAGTTCAGCGGGTACTTCAAAATCTTCTTCACCCTCGTCTTCCGCTTGATTGATGGGTGCATCCCAGTTAGGAGTGTCAATAAAGTCATTGGATCCAACAAGGTTTGCGATGTCTCTGCATGATGGAAGGTTTACTTAATTAAAATGCTCGAAGATATGTAAGACAAGAAATGAAATGCTATTTTTTTGTTTTATTTTTTGAAAAAAGGTTGCCAACTTCATTTTTTTAAAAGGTGGAAACGAAAAACGCAAATGAACCAAAGTGGAATTGAACAAAATGCCTTTATTAATATCCTTTTAAAAATGAAAGGTGGCCCAACAAAAACGACTCTATAGCCTTGGGCAGAGCTACGGATTTTTATTTGAAAACATAAATGAAAAATGCTAAAATTACTTTGACACTGGAAAGATAACAGGGATCTCTACGGCCTCCCAGTTGTTCAAAGCTGCATCACCCTTAAACACCAGGTTGCTCAGATCTTCATCTTCCTCACAGTCGCTGACGGCATTGACTTGGAAACCTCCGCTGACAAATACCTCTTGGATAACCTTCGAACGCCCTTCGACAGTTGTGGCAGCTCCATTCTGAGTTGGTTTGTAACCCAACCCAAAGCGATCAGTCTTGGTCTTGACGTCAATTACTTCTCCCCAACCTTCCGGAATACCCCTGTCAATTGTTGATTTGGTACTCTTCAGAGATGCAAAAGATGGATTACCCTGGCCCACTGTCGCTTCGACTTCTAATAGAACAACATTGGCGATCTCGAGTGCTTGAAAGGAGATTTCCAAAGCATTCTCATCGGCCTCGATGTAACGGAAAGAAGACAGGTTACTGACCATCAGATCCTCCTCACCGTGTATAATAACCAACTTTCCATCGATCACGAACTTCATCTTTTGATGTAACGTTGAGGTTACTGCCCCAGCGGCATGAATCCACGGCCTTCCAAGTAAGCAGCTGTAATTGGGATTAATGTCCATGACTTGAAACGTGATATTAAAAACTTGCGGACCAATCAGGATAGGAAGCTCAACCTCCCCCATTACCGACCAGCGAGAACCATCGAAAGCCTTGACGATCAAAGGAGTAGGTTTCAACACAGTCTCTTTGAAAACCAACTTATCAAGAACCCTCTTGGGTAGAACATTCAGAGAAGAGCCGGTGTCCACTAGCACTCTCGCTAAATTGTCCTCCTGACACTTCACTGATATATGTAAAGCACGATTATGATTCGGACCCTCCTTTGGTAACTCTTCGTTGCTGAAACTAAGGGTGTTGCATGCGGTCAAATTGGCAATCACACTATCAAACCGACTGGTGCTGATATCTTGATCCACATGTGCTTGAGTCAAAACTTTCTGCAAGGCCATCCTATGAGCGGGTGAGCTCATCAACAGAGATAAAATCGAAATCTTGGAAGGAGTTTGATGAAGTTGATCGATAACTTTATAGTCACTTTTCTTGATGATCCTCAAAAACTCAGCATCTTCATCATTCGTAACGGCTCCCTTACCTTTGTCTTTGGCAGGCACTGGGATACTAGTTGTTTCCTTAGGTGGAACCTCATTGAAACGGGGAGTATACACACGGCCACTGCGAGTCATCCTACTTGACTCTGCGATATTGGTCACAGTGTCCTTAACCTCTTCACTTGGAATAACCTTCCCAGACTCCTTGTCAATCATCGTCACGTCATATTTCCAAGGTACAGCTTTAGGATCATTGAAAGGAAACGGACTTGGTTTTCGAATAATTATAGGCTTAGGCTGATTCGTCTCAGGGATAGACGACTTTGGTATATCGAACACGGGATTGGCAGAACTTGCCCCTGACAGATTAAACACTGGTACCTTACCCTTTGATTCAGGCTGATGGAAGACAGGCTCAACCACAGCGACTTCATCCTTCTTGTCTTGGCTTGTCACTTGTAAAACACCCTCGTTAATCAACCTCTGAACATCATTCTGAACCAACACACAACCCTTAATACTGGCTTCACAACTTGCGCATGCAACATGGGAAGTATCTACCAGACCGGCTTCAAACAGTTTCGAATGGAATATCTTAAGAGGAGTCTTAATCTGAACAACATCAAGGACATAACCTTCCTCAGAATCGGCACTAATGGCATTAACACTTTCATGGTTAGGAAAAGGGTTCTTCTTAACATTCGGTTGAGGATCTTCAAATGACAAAATCTTCTTTTCCAATAAATCCCTGACAAGAATTTTGAGAGCATAACAGTTCTCCAGATCATGACCAGGCGCACCCTCATGAAATAAACAATGAGCAGCGGCGTTGTAATTGGCGGGTAGAGGATTAGGAGGCGGACCCAAAGCTCGAGTAGTAATTAGACCTTGCTTGACTAATGAGGGATACAACTCGGTGAAAGTCATTGGAATCGGCGGACAAGGTTTATACGGTCTCTTGTTAGGAACATTCTGGCGAGGAACCGGATTCTTTGGCTGTTGATGGGCAGGAGCGTTGGGCGCTTGCTGATAGTTAGGAGGCGGATAAACAGGAGATTGTTGCATAGGTTGATACATAGGAACCTGTTGATTGAAAGAAGGTGCAACAACTGCCACATAGGGCTGTTGAGCATATTGGATTGGGTACCCTTGAGGTTGAGCATAACCTTGCGGATATTGATAGAATTGGTCTCTTCGTCTACCAGAGGATATAGCATTAGTTTCACCCTCTTTCTTCTTCTGAGAGCTATACGAAGGTTTCTTCGGCTGATCCTTTGAAGCACCATGAGTATTTGTCATTTTACCGCTTTTCATACCTAATTCAATCTTGACACCCACAGCAACGATGTCAGAGAAATTCGAAGTCACACTACCCACCATCCTCTCGTAAAATTCTGGACGAACCGTGTCGACAAACCAATCAGCTAACTCTTTCTCGGTCAAAGGAGGTTCTACTTGCGAAGCAATCTCTCTCCACCTTTGAGCGTACTCTTTGAATGACTCAGAACTCTTTTGTGACATACTCAACAACTGTCTTCTGTCAGGAGCCAAATCCATATTGTACTTGTAGTGTTTGATGAAAGCGTCAGATAAATCTTGGAAACTCTTAATGCGAGACTGGTCCAAAGTTAAGTACCACTTGGAAGAAGCACCCTTCAAACTGTCTTGGAAGCAATGAATCATCAATTTATCATTTTCAACATGGGCAGCCATTTTGCGATAGTACATGATCAGATGGCTCTTAGGACAAGTGGCACCTTCATAGCGATCGAAGTTCGGAGTTTTGAACTTTGGGGGAATAACCAAACCTGAGACCAAACAGACGTCCCTTGCAGCAGTCCCAAAAATTTGATCGCCCTCTACCTTTTTCAATCTCTGGGAGATAGTGTCTACTTCCTCACGAAGCTTGTCATGTTTCTCATACCCTTCAACATTCTCATCAAGATTATCAAAGACTGTCTCATTGAAATACGGTTGCACACGGGTGTGTACAACAGGTGGTGCAAAGATAGGAGCCCCGCTAGAAACTTCGGAAAATAAAGGCACGGCTTGCTGAACAGGCTGATTAATCGGAACAGTGGCTTGAGGAGGCACAAAACCGGGAGCAAGACCATAAGGTGGGTCCCTTGCTACGGTCACATTCGGTGGAGGGTCCACAGTAACGCCGGTAATCTCGGAAACAACAGTGGGCTGGGTATCCATCTTAGCATTCATGACATGTAACAACTCCATCATACGCCCCATACCCCCTCGCAGGTCTTCAAGTTCATTGCTAAGGCGATCAATCTCTTTTGTCTGATCCTCCATTCTCTTCCGAGTTTGAGCTCTGGTGTTGTACTGGTGCCGAGGACTCAGGGTGACGAAACTGGAAGGCGAGAGAACCGAACATGAGAAAACGGAAGACACATGCAATGCAAGAAAGTATATGATGCGGTGATGCGAATGCAAATGAAGATTTCATGGAATTCAAACATTTACGAATGTCGTGGGGTACCAAAAAAATTTTCTTGTTTTTTCATTTTTATTTTTTATTTATAGTATCCCGCGATATAAATGATGTTTGAATTCCATGAAATACAATGCAATGGGATGCTTTATGGATGTCATGCACATGAATACACAAAACCCTAGGTTAAAAGTCACGAGTGGAGTTAAGGTCTACCCATCTCCAAAAGGAGTGTACTATAGGTTAGTTGTACCTGCAGAACAAGGTTCTAAAAAGTGCCCAAAGTCATCAGCCCATCTTTCGGATATTATCAACCTTCCGATTGACTCGGGGGTTAATAATATTCTCAAGAGAACCTCTTTTGAGTGTAGTATCGCGTAGAAACCATTGTAGGACTACTCCCACATAGTTCCCGCACTACGTCCTAAATAAGGCCGAGGTGGTGTGAAGGTACTACGGTCCCCAGTATCACAGACTCCAATCGACCATGGAAAAAGTCTTCACGATTATTCGTTCAACCGAACCATTTTCGAAAGGTCTCAACTGAGCGGTGATTCTCGAATCAGCTTGGTCGGGATTCAACTCCCTATAAGCCTCATCGAATATATCCCCATCCTATAATAATGTCACTAGTCCGGGCGTAGGACTTATCTCACAACACAGGGAACAGTCCCAAATCAGAGCACAAATATATACATGCAAATGAATAGTAAAACAGATAGTAATAAATATGAACAAGTTAGGGATAACCCTCAAAAGTTTAGGACTCCCCAGTGAAGTCGCCATTTTCTGTTGCGGTGGAAATAGGATCACAAACTATTAATGAGTTTGAATCGCAATTCAATTCACAACCGCTCTTTGATTTATCCGAAGGAAAAGGTCAAAAGAGGGAAAACCTATTTTGCATCGTAAACACAATGCGGGGAAAGATCTAGGGTTCGGGGGTTGGTTAAATTTAGGGAAGGTATTAGCACCCTAAACTTCCGTAGTACTCTACGGGAACCTTTTGTTCAGATGTTTACTATTTGCTTCATTTATTTGCTTAAGATATATGTACAAAGGACTAAAAGTTAAAAAGGACCTAGGGGTTAATTCTAAGTTTACTCGGCAAGACATCGCATCTTGTGCCTACGTATCCTTACGGGAGTGGAATCAGAGTAATCGTAGTTCCCCTAAAAAGGGAGGTTAGAGACTTCTTGACTGTGGTCAAGGTCTCAAGGGGAATAAACATGTCTTAAGGACACGCTTACGTGGAGTGTAGAAACTCCAAATCTCTACGTTGAATGTTAAGTGAATTAGGGTTAGGTTAGGGATTCCACGGCGGGAAACCCTAAAATGAGCGCGGCGGCTCTTTGACCTAATGCTAGGGGTAAAATTATAATCTTGCCTGCGGCGAGGCATTTATGGAAAATTAGGGTTTGTAAGGTGAAAGGTTTTGAAGTTGAGGACTATTGGCGCGGCGACCAAAAGCTAGACCTAACCTTCGGACGTGTGTAATGTGACAGGGGTATTGATAAATGTGTCAAATAATTGAATTATGCAAACAGAGAATAATGTCCTAATTTTACCATGCAAGCAGAAATTTAAAGGCAGGAATTAAAGCGCGATTATTAGGATTCGCGAGGTTACAACCGAGAAGCAGTTACAATAATATAAAACTTAAATAAAACACCACGCAATAGTAGTGAACATGAGCTGCAAAAGATAAACACCCGTTAGTAAACAAAGTTAGACAATAATGGGACGGGTCAGGAGAAAAAATGCAATATTGGAGATTTTTTGTTGTTTTTAAAGAAAGAAGTTTGATTAAGTTAAGAGATGTTAACATAAAAAAGGATTAATTTTAATTTTCGAAAAAAATGGTTTTAATTTAATTATCTACAAATTAAAAAGATTTGATGTTATTATTTTTTAAAAAAAATGTTTAGTTATTATTCTTAAAAAAGTTTTTAATTTTATTATATGAAAAAGAAGTTTTTTTAATTTTTATTATATGAAAAAGAAGTTTTTTTAATTTTTATTATATGAAAAAGAAAAGTTTTTTTTTATTTATTATATAAAAAAAAGGTTTTTTTTAGTCTTTATTTATTTTTAAAAAAAACACTTCAATATTTATACAAAGAAAGGTTTTAAAAAAACAATTTTTAATTATAGAAATCAAAATAAAAAGTTTTAAAAACAGTTTATAAAAAACAAAAACAAAAATAAAAGGGGTTGGGCCGGTACTCACTTCCGGACCCAACCCGGTAGGTGTAGTGGTAATAAGAGGATCTTAGGGTTTCATAACCCTAATATCTTCTTCGCGGCGCCGTTCTTCTCCTTCATTGCCTCCATCTCTCGTATTCATTTTTGCTGCGATTCTCTTCGTTTTGCTGCGACTCTCTCCTCATAATATGCTGAAAAAAACAAAACAAAGAAAACTCAGCAGAAATCAGTGTCCATGCGATGACTTACGTTTGCGATAATGATCCGCGTTGAAGGGCCTATGATGGAAACTGAGGCCGGCTGCTGATTGCCCGCCGTTGATGAATGGTGAAGGCGGTCTTGCTCGCGGTTGCTTTTGATTTCGATGATGATTGCTGTGCCGAAGTTGGTTTGTTCGCCGATTTTAAATGAACGTCGATGGTCTTCGTCGCCGTTTCTTACAAAGACGATGATGAGGACTTCGTTTCCTCTGAGTCTCGGTCGTTTCTTCTTGTTCGCGCCGCCTAGGGTTTTGCTTGCGATTGTTGATCACCCTTTTTTTCTAGGGTTTCAACGAGGTGATCTCACCCCTTTTTATATTTCTCTGATTTTTCTCTTTTGGGCCTTTGATACCAGTGGATTCGCGTTACTATTGGATTTTTTGATCTGATATGATTTGCTGTGATTTTTTGATTTGATTTGAACACTTTTTCGGATTCACTTTTGCTTGATCATTTTCCTGATACCCTGATTGGATTTTTCTGATACTGATTGAATCTTGTTTCCTTTTTTAGGATTTGATTGGGGTTTACCTTGATGCACTATAACGGATTGGATTTTGATTCGATTCTAAAGACGACTTCCGTTTTAGTCCTCACGGCTTTTGGATTTTTTCTCTGATAGTTCTCTTTACTCTTCTGGTTTTCTATCATGAGCTCTGTTAACTTCTTTCTCTTCATCTTTCAGGGAGGACACTATACTTCGAATGGATCGACGCCGCTGGGAAGGGTATGCGGCGATGATGACGCTCTGTCTGAGCCATCGGAAAATGACACTATAATTCCTATGTTGTTGCTTGTGTTGCGAGCAGGATAGCATCTGGTTTGGTAACTGATATGCTATAACTGATATGGTTTACTCTCGTGACTTTGAACTATGATCTTCGTGACTTGTTTGTTGGGCAATGATGTTTTCCGTGCTGAGCCCGGCTTCCTGCCAATTTTCGGATTTCAATTGCGGGATTGCTTATCCTTGTGTCTGCTGTTCCAGTGACATATGAATTCCATGATGTTATTTCCTTTGTTGTTTTCAGACTTTGGCCCTTTGAGAATCGTTGCGGGATTGGCTATCAAAGCTGGATGCAGTTAATTGGGATTCTCTGTTATTCATCTGTGTCTATTATGGGCTTGTTCATTTGATTTCTGGCTGATTCTGCAGCCTGTGGATAGAGTGTCTTGCGAACCACCTTTGCATTATGAGCTTTGAACTTTACTGTGAGGCTTGTGGACTTCAGATATTGATGTTGCTGATGTGATTACGTGAGCTTATCTTGCTCTTTCTGGTATGACCTGTGCTATGATTTATGTTGTTCCTGTGCTCTATCTGATGCAGTTTGGTTTGCATTCTGAGCCTTTTGTGGCAGATTTGTTTCTTTGTGTCTTTTCATGATTGAACTGGTGCAGGATTTCCTGTCGGGTTGCTGTTATGGTTTCTTTTGATGCATTCTGAACTTGGCTGAATTCTTTCCTTCTTATGAACCTAAGTTGTTTCTCTTGTTTGGTTCAAACTTGATTCTTGGTGCTGTTTTTGTGAATTCTCAGGTGTTGGAAAAACTTGAACACAAAGTGGTTCATACCCGTCGGCATCCGGGTTTATGACCAATTTGATTGTGCTGCTTTACCCTTGTATCAGTTTGGAAATCCAATTGCGGCAAAAGCGAATCAGTCCCGCTTCTTTTATCTCTCGGTTGCCCTTTAGATAAGGACAGATGTTACCTGATATGACGCCAACGGCGCAGATCGGTAACGGGGGTAGGACGCAGCTTCGGTTGTGCCACTCCCGGCACTCGATGATGACGCTGTTCTGAGAGTGTCGAAGACAACTTCTAACCCTTTCCTGCTTCTGTTTTGTTTTGTTTCTCTTTGTGAAGGTTAATCGGAGATTTGCGGAGAAGATCGAGGGAGCATCATGAAGAACACTTAGGATTCTTTAGGGCCCTTTTTTAGAGTAGATGTTCAGTGTAAATGACACTTCTTGTAAACACAAAAATGAATATTCATGAATGAAATTCAAAGATTATTTATCCCTTTCAATTGTAAATTAAATACTTATGAAATAAAATTCCACAAATACTTATTCCCTTCTCAAATTGAAATCTCAAATAATTCCCAATATTTATATTTACTTCTTAGTTGTGAGTTACAAATGTTTATGAATAAAAATCCACAAATATTTGAATTCACTTCCTAATTGTAAAGTATAAACATTCGCGAATGATATTCTCAAATATTAAACTTTCACTTCCCTTTCCGTATTAGACAGTATTATGAACGATACTTTGACCATTTTAACCGCAACCTGATTAACTCCAAATAAATCCAAAATAATCACACTTATTGTATGTCCGAAATGCTTTATTGATGAACACAAAAAAAACTGCTCAAACGGTCTTAGAACGAAACATGGGCAACTGATGGCCCACATTCAAATATGTTTCTGACCAATTCTCCAGCAGTAATGACGGCTTGATATAATTGAACCATGCCTCAGAAATAGTGTCTCAAATGCCTCAAAGCTTAGTAACAGCCCGTCTTCAAAGAATTAGCGGAATCCACGTAAAACGACCAAAATACCCCTGGAACCAATCCTGCAAAACAAACACTTCCATGACTTGATAGTGGTTAGTAGATGCACAGATGAGATGCTATGCGAAATGACTGACTAAATATAAGGGTAAAATTTGGGGTATTACAGTGTTCCTTCGGGAAGGGGTGTTTCTGTCTATTTGTAGACAATGTAAACATGGATATTGGTTTTCCTACGGTGGACGGTGTAAATATGGATATTAATGTTTTTCCTTCGGGATGGTGTCTTCGTCTATCATTAGACGAGGAGAGTATTGGATCATGGTTTTCCTTCGGGACGATGCCTTTCTGTCTATCCTTAGACAATGTGAGTATGGATATGGTGTTCCTTCGGGAAGGGGTATTTCTGTCTATCTGTAGACGATGTAAGTATGGATAATGTTTTTCCTTTGGGATGGTGTCTCCGTCTATCATTAGACGAGGAGAGTATTGGATCATGGTTTTCCTTTGGGACGGTGCCTTTCTGTCTATCCTTAGACAATGTGAGTATGGATATGGTGTTCCTTCGGGAAGGGGTCTTTCTGTCTATCTGTAGACGATGTAAATATGGGTATGGTCTTCCTTCGGGATGGTGTCTCCGTCTATCATTAGACGAGGAGAGTATGGATATTGTTTTTTTCCTTCGGGATAGTTTGCTGTCTATCTGTAGACGTTGTAAATATGGGTATGGTTTTCCTTTGGGATGGGGTTTTCTGTCTATCTGTAGACGGTGTAAGTATGGTTACTGTGTTCCTACGGGATGGTGTCTCCGTCTATCGGTAGATGATGGGAAGTGATCAAGTGCATGTTGATCCAACCTTCGGGTTTGTTATTTGTGGTGTCACACAGGTAACTGGTGTTAAAGTCAAATTTCTTTATCAGATGATTGATCATTTTTGTTGCCAGAATAATTGGATTCAGTTCTCTGGATAGTGTTCCCCGAGCAAGGATGCAATTTATTTCTGCGGTTGGCAAATTTTCGGGTTTATTTTGTATTCAACCGTCTCGTACCTCGAATGTTTGAAGGCTGTCCGCTCTTCAACCCTTCAGGTCCAAGCCGCTTGAATAGGGGCAGCTGTTGCACCCCAAAATTTGCTCAACCTTGAGTTTATGTTCCATTGCATAGCCTGTCATAGGTCTAACATAGTTCTAGCATCTGCATATCATAGCATTAACATTTAATAGGGTATCAAGAGTGAGATATAAAAGAGGAGAGCCTAAGATCATACAAGCTAGAGAAGCCACCAAGGCCATCAGTCAAAGATTTGGGTGCTTAAAGAGTTGCATTGGTTGTACAAGGTCTATCTCCAAGTGTGAGGGGTTTTGTGAAGAGTCTCAGGGGTCTATGAAGCCTTGATCAAGGGTATGAGATGTGAATAGAGCTTATTGAGTCCCTAGAGAGCCAAGAAGGAGCTTAAGCAAGCCATAGAATCAAGTTCAAGAGTTCTGATTGAAGTGCGTGCAATTAGGGTTTTGTCTGAGTAATCCTAGCTCAAGGAGAGTGTTTGAGAGGCATCAAAGCCTAGCTCTAGATCATTCTAGCCATGAAATGATATGTTGAAGCATATGTGGTGTTGTGCCAAGAGAAAATCAAAAGAATCAAGAAGGATTGAGGGTGACAAGACAGGGTTCCTAGGGTAAAATCCCCTGTTTTTCACTGAACTTCCAAGCCTTCTAAGTCAAGATGTGAGCTTCAAGTGACTTGGATCTCCACATGAATGTTGTAGAGGAGGTTCATAACTTTAATTTGAGTACTAGAAGTCCTCAATGGGATTTATAGAACTCAAGTTATAGCCTAGACAAGTTAGGGGTCCTCAGAGGCATCTGAAATTTAATTGTGAAAGTCACTTGACTTCCAAGCAACTTTTGAGCTAGAAGGAGTTTTCAAATGGATTCTTGGCAAACATGAGAGATGTTCCTTATCTTCTTAGCTTTCCAAAAAGTTATAGAAGTTCTCATTTGGATTTGTGGAGCTCAAGTTATGAGTTGTACAAGCCATGGGTATTTTGGGAAAGTGAGATTATAGGTCCTTTTTGAGCATAGGTCAAAATCTCCATGTTCCACTCTTCAGATGAAAAAGCGTTCAGCACGGAATGTGCTTAAAATGATGTTTTTAGGTCAAATAAGTCATCATGGTAGATTGATCGGCTTATTTCAAAAAGTCACTTAAAATGGCCTAAAAAAGGGGAATAAGTCAAATAAAGTGGTGGAAAAAAATCAAATTTTGGGTTAGAGGTCACAAACATGTCAAGTGAATACTCATTTTGAGTAGAAATTGCATTCTAAAGACAATGGCATTGGCACATTTTTGAATTGAGCAATAATTTCATGACTTGCTTTGTAAAAGTGGTTACTTGAAATGTAAATCACTAGTCCAAACCACTTAACAAGGCATTTGGAAGGCTATTTTGGTTAGAAACTTCCAAGGGAAGATACATGAACGATCTAGAAACTTCCAAGGGAGGATACATGAATAATCTAGAAACTTCCAAGGGAAATGGATTTTATTATTTTGGGCTTGGGCTTCATTTCTAGAATCTTCCAAACATCTCTATAAATGTTTAGAAACTCATTTGAAGCAAGGTTGGTGATTGATTGGAGTTGGATTGGAAGAGAGCATATCAATTTTCAAGAGAGCAAATCAAGTGGTGATTCTTCATTCAAGGCGATTTCGGTTCGATTCGAAGATTGTAGCACTTTCCTCGCATATTGTTGAACGAATTTGAAGCTTTCGGAAGCACGAAAAGAGTTATGTAAACCTTCACTTTACCATGGATTTAGGATGAGATAATTAGAAATTCTTATGCAGTTAGGATCGTGAACACCTATGGATGATTTTAGGATTGTTAATTCGGAGATTTTCTTCATTCCCTTTTTCTTTTTATTTTTCTGTTTTGAGGTCTGTTTGCTTTTATTGCGTCAAAAATAGTAAAAATGATCAAGAAATTATGAAATTTTTTTCTGTAGATCTTGATTGTCTTAAGAAATTTTAGGCGCTGAGTTTGCATTTTTTGGATTTGTTTTGATTTAGTTATGATTTTTCTTTCGTGCTAATATCCATTGGTGTACATAACTGTTCATCTGTTTTGTTTAATTTTATTCTCTTTGATGCTTCATGATTTTGAGCTTATTTTTGGATATGTTTTAGATGACATGCATAGGTTTCCCCAAAATTTTTATTGGAATTTCTAGACGACTCTAAGTTTAGTTTTGAATCCGCTTTTTAGAGCCATCCCCATATGAATGTTCCCTGAACACTTTATAGGTTTTCCTTTAGAAAGTGACCTTAACTTTAGAATTTGGTTTTAATTTTTTTACCATAGGTTGCTAACATCTTCAGGAGATTGTATAATTTTTCTTAGATGTTTATGGATTGTTTTCCCATTTCTTTTGCATTTTACATTCTGATGAGTATTTTGCATGATTTAATTGATGTTTGCTTTGCATATTTGATACCGCTGTTTTGTAGAATTTTGTTCTCTCAATTGGTGATGATTCTTGCTTAGATATTTTGGTAGATTGTAGCTAACACTCGCATGTTCCCTAGGAATTTTTGTAGATTTCTTAGATGTAATTTGGTTCTGTTTTAGGGTGGTTGATTAGGACCTTCCCAATTGATGATTAACCTTGACCCCTTGCATGTTAGGATTTGTTTAGACCCCTTAGAAGTTGATATAGGGTTTGATCTTCGATCTTGATAATATAGATATTAATATACTTTAGGGTTTCCCTTAGGATAATGTGATAAAACTTTAGAATAAAAATGGTAGTAAAAAAATGTTGAAATAGATATGGTGTAATAAAAAACTTAGAATAGCTTAGTATATTTTTAGGATTTAACACTAGTTTGTACATAAAATTGTAGGATATAATTTAATCCAAAAACACTTAGTTGTAGGGTATAATGTAGTTGGGGCATATAGCATTTGGTTTAGGTTATAGGGGAATATATGGGCTATAGGGTAGATATAGAACTCCCCTTAGAATAAATCTTAGAATTTTAAATACTATTTTACTATTTTTAGTATATTTTGCAAATGGAGTGTTTGTTTGGTGTTCCCACTTGGGGTTTATATTTGTTCGCTTGGGCTTTTGGGCTTTTTATTTGGGGTATGGGCTTGTTTTGGGCTTGTGGAAGCATGAAGAATCAATAGAGAAGATTGAAGATGTTAATCAAGGTTGAAGCATGAAGATTGCTTGGATTGAAGATGTTGATTAAAGACTTAGGAGAAATAGGAGCAAATAGGCAGAGCCTTAGAATAGAACAAATTCTTTCATAAACATGGAGAGCTTCCTGTGCTTCCATTCCTCTCTATGACATAAAGTCCCTCTATGATATTCACCTCCCTCCTTTGGAGGGATAAGTGGTTGTATCTAAGAGGTGGAACTTTGAGGGAAATAGTCTGTTACAATGTCAACTGTTTATAGACTTCCTTTGGTTGTCAATGAATTGTTTGACATGCAATTTATTCTGATAAATCAATTCTCATCTAGGAGAGCTTGCCTTGAATAAAGAAGTCATCGAAGATAGAGATGAAGATCAAAGATTGACAAAGATGAAGATTGTTCATGTCAAAGTTGTGCAACTGTTAAAGCTAGGGTTTACTGTTGTCTGATGCTGTCAACTGGTTAAGATTCTGTGCTTGCTTGAGCTTGGTGATTTCTTGAAGATGGAAGCTTATTGTAGCTTGGGTCTCATGGGAGCCTGACTTTGGGGTTCATTGGGAGATTGCTGTTTATCAACTGTCAGAGTTGGGTGAGCTGTCAGAGCTGGGTTTTCGGGGTTTATTTTCTTTGCTGTATTGTTTGTTAATTTTCCCATAGGGTTGAGGTGAAGTTGTTTCACTTTGCCCATTATTTTCTAGGTTCGAGGTTGAGTGGGACTCCCTTGCCTCGCTTGTACTGCTGCATTCATGCATTTTACTGCTTTACTGTATATATGTTGTTGCTTTTCCGTTTATCCCTTAGGATCTCTGTTTCTCTCTGCGCAAGAGAGAAATATGACAGACATTAGGCGTTCATCCATGCATGACAACACTAGGGTAGATTTTGATTCCCTTTTCAACCATAGGTTTTAGAGTTGTTGTTTCTCTTCTTTCTCAAAACAATCAGAAAAAACAATAAGAGGTTAAACATCAATAAAAAACAGTTCTTGCGTAAAAGACTGAAAACCAATCAAAGCGTCATTTTTGTCCGCTTGGACGCGTAATCAGGAGAAAACCTTTTTTCAGAAGGATAAAAACAATCAAGACAGACTTGTGTCGTACGTGGCCCGAACTACGTTTGCTCTGATCTTTCATGTTGTATGAAAGTACGTAGGCATAGGATGCGATATCCTAGTGAGCAATCTTCCCCTCCTTTCCCGTAGGTAGGCGAACTACGTTGACTCTGATTTCTCGTTCCAGACGGGAATACGTAGGCATAAAGTGCGATACTTTGCCGAGTCATTTTCTTTTCTTTTAACCCTTGACCTGTAGAGTAGATAGAATAACAAATCCGTACTAAAAAACAAGCGTGGATCCCGTCGAGTACGACGGACGTGAGGGGTGCTAATACCTTCCCCTTGCGTAACCGACTCTCGAATCCAGGATTTGGTTGCGATGACCATTCATTTCCCGTCTTTGCGGTAGGTTTACTTCGAGCATTTCCTTTCCTTCTGTTGGGATAAATAACGCATGGTGGCGACTCTTCTGTTCAGCCGGCGTCGATTTTCGCAGTAGCGACACCCATAGGCTAAAGCAGTGCCTCTACTTGAGTCTCTCAGAGCAAACATCCTGCTAGCAATATAGTATGGCCAGTTTATTTTGATCCTGTTTTTCAGTATATAGATGAGATGTACCTCAGCTTGTTCGACACGAGACAGTCCACCCTTTTTCGGTCGTAGTATACGAGCGACGATCCATTGAAGGATGTGCTCCCCTGTATTGAGTTTCCCGGCTGTGACCAATCGAGGAAAAGCATTGCTGTTGACAGTTGCATCTGGATAGGGTCGTTTGAGCATGTCATTCAGAGCACTCTTAAATTTATAACCCGGCACCGTACGAGTGTCCGTTACCTCATGAAGAGGTGGTGCATCCGCATCGACAGTCATATCATAATATTTGTTCCATACTTCAGAATTTATATTAACCAGTCTATTTCCTACAGAAGTGTGAAAGTGCTGATCTTGAAAGTTACCTCGCAAATTTGTGTAGAACACCCTGACCAAATCCTCACTGTACTTTGTATTACACTTTGTCGCGGTGAAATTTGGATACGAAACTATTGATTAGTTTGAATCTTTAATTCTTTTTGCAACCGAACTTTGATTTGTCCAAAGTAAGGGATAAAGATCGAAATTCCCACAATGCAATGCAAATGCAAGCTAGATTGTTTTAGGTTCGGGGGTTGGTTAAACTTAGGGAAGGTACTAGCATCCTATGTTTCTGTAGTACTCTACAGGAACCTCTTGTTTTATATTGTTTATTGCTATGGTTTATCTACTTAATGATTGAAATACCTAGGGGTTTATTTCTAAGTATACTCGATAAGATGTCGCATCTTATGCCTACATATCCTTACGGGAGTGGAATCAGAGCACTTGTAGTTCCCCTAAAGGGTTAGAGGAGTTCTTTGACTATGGTCAAAGTTCCTACGGGTTTAGGGTAGTTGTTTTGATTGGGTTTAGGAGAAGAGATGTGTCTTCATTTTAAGGGAGATGTAACCACCACAAATGTAAAGGGGGTTATAGGAAAATAGTCTTTGCATCGTCTTAAGAAAAGGGCTTAAGTACTCGGATTGTATGGCGAGTATGCCTTTATCGCTCTTAAGGCAAAGTCCCTACATGTTTGATTGTATTGTTGTGGGGGTGGAGATTATATCTCACTTAAGATGATTAACATCTATTCTCTATTGTGTTTGAAAAGTTGTATTGTTGATTGTTTGTTTGTCTAAGTTGTAAAGATTAAGACAAGGTCCTTCCTATGGGGTAGGTCCTAAACTTAAATGATCGACTTGAATGGAATCAAGGATCGAAGGGAATATGATGCAAATGATGTGCAACTACACACAACGTTGAATTATGTGTAGGTTTTTCCTTTGGACGAAATGCGATGCAAAAATGTAAATGCGGGAGTATAAATTGTAGTGAACAAGTTGCGGAAATGTAAAGTCATACACGAACGCATGAAAGCGCTAGGTGGGTGGGTGCTTTGTGGATAAATAAGAGCAGATAAGAATAAGGCATACATACGCATGAAAGCGCTAAGTGTAGGTGCATGTGTCGTGAGTGCATGATTGATTGAATTGTATTCGGATTGATTTTAATTGTTTGATAAAATGTTGATTTGATTTTAAGCGGGTTGCTTTTAGATGGCATTTGATTTTAGGAGAGTTGAATTAATTTTGAACGAGAAGTTTGTTTAGTTATTATCGCAAAAGATAAAAGTTAATTTTAAATTGATAAAGAGATTATTATAATGGTTTTAATCTATTTAGAAGTTGTTATTGTTAGGTAAATTATTTTATTACAATGATGTTTAGTTGCAAATTATTTAGGAAGAAAAAGAGTTTAGAATAAGTATTATTTAATAAAAAGGTTGACTTAAATATAAATTAATTAGTTATAAAAAGGTTTGTTAAATTTAATAAAAAGTCAGGCTGATTAAGTCATTAGATTAGTTGATTGATTAAATATTAAGTTAAAAGAAAATAAAAAGATTTATTAATTCATTTTAATTAAATAAAATAGGTGGCTGATTAAGTTATTACTGACTGTTTTAATTATTTATTAATGAAAGCTTAATCACTAATCTGAATTAATTAAATTAAAAAAACTTAATGATTAGGTTAAAAGGTGGCAACTAACGGTTGTTTAATGAGGTTAATTAGGGGTTAATTAGGGAGAGCGTATGATTAGGTGCGTGCGAGCTTAGGAGGGTTTACGGTGGAATGCCGGGTGGACTGCTTGATCTGGTGATCAGGCGAGACGTGCGGTGGTGTGTGATGGTGCATGGTGATACGGTGTGTGCACATTCACAGGATTACACTAATACAAAATTGTGGGAAAACGAAAACCCTAATCTCCATTTCTCCTCATCGCCGACGGTTCTCTCTCTTCTCGCTCGTCTTCCTCTCGCTTCTGCTTCCTTCCCAATTCGAACCCAACCTGCAACACAAAACTCAAACAAATAGGTTAAAGAACAAAATTTTACCCAAATGAGAGACACTAAGGTATCTCCGGCGTTGCGTCACACTTGTGATTTCCGGCGGTGGTTTGCGGTGGTGACGTGAAGGTGGTGCGTTGAGAGGGAGCTTTTGTGGAGGTTCGTGATAAGATGGCAACGGTGATGAAGTCGAAGATAAGTTTCCAAACTCTCTTCTTCCCTTTCTGTAACTTTAGGGTTTTGAACCTTGTGAAATTTTGTGAAATTCTGGATGCTATGGATTGTCGTATGTTTCGTGTCTCTGAATCCCCTTCTGAATCTCGAATTCTTCTTCTTATAGCTATTTTGATTTCAAAACCTTAAAGTGCTTTCCTATTCCGTCAAATGGTGTCTTGAAGGAATTATGGATTCCGTGATTTGTTGTAAATGATGTTACCAAATTGATTTGATCATGTCTGTAGCGTTTTTGGAAAGTAATGGATTTTGTCTCAATCTTGTCTTGGAATAATATTGATGGTGATGATTTGAATTGATTTCCATTTTTATGTTGTTCTGTTTTGGAAAGTTTGGGTTTCTATCTGATGAATTTTCTTCTTCTTTCTGATGTGCTTGCAGATGCATTGAAGGACTTTGATATTTTGTTGGATTTTGTTTAATCCTTCACGATTCCTAACTATTCCTTTTTGTCTTGGTCACAATGATTTTCACGAGCATATTGCTGTTTTTAGAAAGTTATTTCCTAATTCCTTGTTTTCTTCTTCAGGGATCCCTTGTTTACATGGCGATAGGATGAGTTATGTTGAAGATGGATCCTAATGCAATCCTGACGGCTCCCATGCCCAGGCGTTCAGAAGGAAGTTTAGTCTGGTATTCAAGGTCATCGTTTGCAACATATACTTGCGGTTTCATTCCAACATTTCTTCCGGGAAGCCCTCCTGTTTTTAATACGTCACAGAGAACCTGTATGTCCCTGCTCTAATTAACATGATCACTGACTACGGATGTTGTTTGAACCCTTGAAGATATCAGTTTGCGAACCATTCTCATCAAGCTTGGATTCTAAGTAGCGGCCAGCTTTGTTGTCCATCTCTGCTTGGTTCCAATGGGTCCATGTTTCAAAGTGTGATGCATATCTTCAATTTTAGACCATAGACATCACCGAAATTGGTCCCCCCTTGGTTTATGCTGGGTTGGTGCAGCTAGAATTTCGTAAAGTGAGTCATGATGAAGCTCAGACCAGAAGCTCAACCACACCTTGCAGTGTAGTGCTTGGTATAGAGGCACGTGTCTCTGAATGATGTCAGGAAGCATATCTTGGACTGCGGTTTTTCGATTCTTTCCCTGTTTTACTGATTTAATATGTTCTATTTTGTGTAACCAAATTGCAAGCTGTTGTTTGATTTTGTACGAGTTATAGGCCCAGACTAGTGCCGATAATGATTGGGATGAAGATACTTTGTTTGCCTTAGACTCTTAGCATGTTTTAAGGATCACTTGAGACTTATGATTTCTGCACTTTAAACCATGGGTTGTGCTCCATCATGTTTTAAGACATTTAAAACCACGAAATTCACTGTTGTACGTAGGTGTATGGGCTTGAACTTTCGTCCTTCAATTTATCATGAACGATGCCACCTTCTGAAGTTCAATTAATCATGTCTGCATTTTGGTTTGCAGGTTGTTTAAAGTGGAACTATGAAGCAGGACTGGTGTAGAGATTCAATCATGCTGCCGTCTTTATGTTGTGAGGTTTTCTTGGCAGTGGTATAGTCACTGTTTTCTTTTAAACTCGAGAACCCCTACATGTGGAGTTAACCTTCTTTGACTGTGGTTTGATGCAGGTTGTTCGAAGTGGAGTATGAGGAGGATCAGAACCGCCATCTTTTTTTAGACAACTATTTTTCTTTCCCGCTGATTGCTTTAACAGTTCTCCTTCAGTTCCATGTGAGAGCCAGCAAAATTCATCTTCATTATTGAGGCCTCCCATTTCAAAAGTTGAGTCACCATTTAACATCATCGTATCAATATCTTCAATGTTGTCTATATCAAGCCAAATCTATTAGTATCAAGAAAACTAAGCTCATCGTCAGGTTGCGATAATTGAATATTGAGAGACATTATCATCCTCCCTTATCTCCTAAGGTACTATCATTTGCACAAAGCTCGCAGCTGCTAGAATCTACATTGCTGCTCTTGAAACAACGAGCAGACATACTTGGTGATGCTGGCCTTTTCTATTCTTTGCTTGAGCCACAATTACATGGAGAAAACAGATCTTCAGGTTTGCAAGACCATGAACCCTTACCCACCATTCTTTCTTTCTGATTTTGATTTGGGCAGCATTGCTCTTTATCTTGAGTACAATAGCTCCTCACGTAATCCATGGTTCAATGTTACTTTGATACAATATATAGTTCTCATGAAGTAATTTCTTACTACCAGACTGTATTGCAAACTGGTCTATTTCATCATCCATTTCAACAAATCCATGGAATGCATTATCTTGAAGCTGAAATTAGAAGTAAGTTAATCTAATTTTACAGAGGAATTAAAGAGGTGACTGATTTTTGTATGTGGGCTTGGTTGCAGGCTGCTGAAATGGTGTATGACGCAAGCAATCCTCCATTTTCATTCATCAATTTCATCGCCGGTCGCCATTTTTGATAAGTCATGCCAAGCTGAACTTCAACACGGCAATGAAGGTGGTTTAACAAATGCTGCTTCTGCTGCATAAGGGGAAGAGTTTGTTGTCGAGGCTTAATACTTTATTTTGTAGGAATTATTCATGGACGCGGCACAACTTTTACGGATGTGAAGAGTAGTGCTATGCTAGAAGGGAACGACTTGGAAAGTAAGGCACGTATCCATGCTCTCCGAATTGTTTCGCTCCATTTTTCGTGGGCTGATAAATTGTTCCCGATTCTTTTGTGCTTGCAGCAATAGCGGTGGTGTTGGCTTTCATATCCGGGAACTGTTACTAACAGTCCAGCTCGAGTTATGGAAGAGTTCTCCGGAGTTCCTCAAAATATCTACCAGTGGTTCGAACGAAAAGCGGTCTCCTCGGTCGTGTAGCAGCCCCTGATAGCCAATCTGTTTCTTGTCTTTCCCAAGGTTCATCCATCATGTATTATAAAGAACTTTCTTAGGATCAAACGGTTGTAATATCTAAGGACTCGAAAACTCACTGCGTATTCTAATTTTCCTTTTAATGTAATCATGGAACCCCTTTTAAGGTTGCAAATACGGTTATAACTTGGGTTTTAAGTTTTTTTTTTGTAAATCTCAATGAGTCCTTTCCATGTACTCAATGTATACTTTGAGTTTCGGAAATTTGCTTCTGCTGTGTTGTATGATTCTTTAGTATTTAATGAAAACAAACTTCAACTACATAAAGGAGACTTATCTTGTACCACCGCACCAAGTGCTGCCGCGTGTTGTCATGTATTGGATTACGTATGAAAACGAACTTGGTCTATGCATTGAATTTACTTTGTACATGGTAAAGTTACTGCAGTAATTTTACATTCTGTCATCTTGCTTTTGCAAATGATGTTGCCAATTTAACTCTTGACTCTCGGCAATGGTCTTTGAAGTTAAAACCTCTCCTCTTTCTTATTTTTGCATTACCTCTTGAATTTTATGAAAGCTCATGAACCGATTGGGGATGTAGAATTGAGGGAAAACACACGCAAGTTGGCGTCATCTTAAATGGCTTTGGCTATCACGCCGCCTATGGACTTTAAACTTTGAAAAAGTTGGTAGATAAAATAAACTTGAATTTATGGGGAGCGCCAATTAGCATTCAGAATTTTCAATCTTGGGTCTTTTTATAACGAGGTTTCAACTTGACAAATCTCGACATAGAATCTTGGGGTCATGCTTTCTTGAGGTATCCTGAACATTTCTCAAAAGTGTTGTGGCGTGTAATTCACAACAGTTTAGGACTAGTTTGGAATATACTTTAAAACTGGTTGTAGGCACCCCCATGCAAACTTGATTCATACTTTGGAAGAATCTCTGAGGGGGATGAATTCTGAATGTAACAATCATGCAGTCTTCAAAGAGATTCTTCTTGTTCATGGCGACTTTGTCATAATAATAGCTACTGCTTAATGCTGATGGGAATACACTCCAATTCTCCCGGTGACCCCTGATTTCGGATATACTTGACGGTAGGAATAAGTATCACTGATACTTGATATGAATGTACCTGCATACATTTGTTAGTAATAACAAGCAGACACACATAGTTTTCACCGACATCTAAACCTCCTGCAGCAAACTCAAAAGCAAAAGAACAAAACCGGTTAAACGGTTAGCTAAAACATGGATGATGGATCCAAACGATATGCAAGAAAAACGCACAAGGAGGTGGGGTCTTAAGGTCAAAAATTAGGGTGCGACAGATGCCCCTATTTAAGTTTCTTCTATCCGGAGGTATGGAGATTGAAATCTCTGTCTCGACGAGATAGGAGGGACTTAAATACAAACATTGCACGAATTTTTGGCGCTAAGAATCCATCGAATGTGTATGATATGAGATGATATGAGATGCAAGACAAAAGGGTCTTGTGGAGGAAAGATGCCACAGGGGAGAAATACAACACACGGGAAGAGCAGGCTCAATAAAACGAGACTTCACAGGGAAAGATTGACAGTCACAATGTTTGTAAGTATGTTGCGAAGAACTTGTGGGAAAATCCATTGGAAGAACCGACCGTATAGGTCAAATGTAATGATTTCAAGATATCAACTGGAGAGGTCTATTGTCGAGACTTGTAAATTTGATAGTGAGGATACTTTTGCCAAAGTATCTGCTGTAAAAGAAAACTGTAAGGAATCTACTGTCGAGATTCTGTGTTGTAGTCTGTTGGAGAAATACTTCCGTCGAAGTCTTCCGGAAGTCTACTGTCAAGATTAACCAGAAAATGAAATGGTACTACCTACTGTCGAGGTCTTCTGGGAATCTACTGTCAAGATTAACCAGGAAATGAAATGGTACCACCTACTGTCGAGGTCTTCTGGGAATCTACTGTCAAGATTAACCAGGAAATGTAAGATGTTTGAATGATTGTTGTTGAAAAAAAAACTTCCCCGTGCGTCATGGTATGGGAACCATGAGCTGGTCTCAGTCTCTGCCCGGAATGAAGAAAACTCGCGAGAGCGCCTCCACAAAGGGGTTGTAGATATTGTAGATTGTAGATGTAATCGTAGAACTCTGTAAATATAATTGTGGATCTTCGGCTGTAAGCCATAATGTCGTTGTAAATTGTAGATGCTGTGGTAAATGTAGAACTTCCCCTTGCGTCATGGTATGGGAACCACGAGCTGGTCTCAGTCTCTGATGTAGAACTTGTAGATGTAATTTGTAATGTAGTTGTAAATTGTAGATGTAGTTTGTAAAGCTTCACCGGGGATCTTCAAAGGAGTTGTAAACCGGTTGAGTTGTAATGTACGTCTTCTCAAATAAAGAGAGACTATTATGATAAACTTCTTCGACTTCTTCAGGGAGATGTCACTTGACGGAAGTAAACTTGTGTAATGAACTCACTGGGGAATAAATTCCTGAAGAGTATCTTGTTGCAGTTGTAAGTATGTAAGCTTCTTGAGGTGAACGTTTCTCAAATAAAGAGAAAACATCTGTGAAGTCTTTGATGAACCACTCTGATGGATTTCCGGAGAGACGCCATTTGACGAGTTGATAATCTTGATAACCCATTGGGGATGTACAAACTATTTTGAGGAGACTGTCATTTGTCGTTTTAATAGAAAACCTGATTAAAACGAGTTGCTCAAATAAAGAGGTTGCTCAAATAAAGAGGTTACTTGCAAACCAGATGTAGATTGTTGGAAAGATGTCTTGTAATATTGTTGGAGAGATATTCATCTTCGATAATTATCTTCATGAGGACCTTTTCTGGGGAGCAGAGTGCAAAATGAATGCATACTCCATCCATATTCAGCAGCTTGGAGATATCCAGCAATGTGATTGTCAGGGACCGAAATTCAATTCAGGAAATAACTGAAAAGAGACTGTCAAGCAAGACTCGACCATTGAGGTATGAACTCGAATGGGAATATACTAAAGCAACTGTCTTCCACGAGGATCGAACTTCTTGGGGAAAATAGAAATATTGCGCTTTTTCTGCCTAAGGGTGACAACTCTAATTGGAATGAGGAGACACACCCAACAACTTGTGGACAAACATGACCAAAGCGACAGAATAACACACACACAAAGATGCACAAATGCAAATGTTATGTTATCTATTTATATGATATGTGTATGCTTATGCTGACAAAACAGACGAAAGCAACGACTGAAGATGGGATAAACATCCGACCAATCTTCAAAGATAGAAGTATCACTGGGGATATGCGGAGAACCAGATATAGGATCTCAATCCTGCTTCAAAGCTTCAAAAAATTTCGACTGGGGGAGTAGAGAACACTCCACTTGGGGATATAACAACTTGATAAGTCTGAAAGATTACCCTATTGAAGACGAGGATAAAGATCCACTAGGGGTGGATCAAACTCATAACTGTGGGAACCTCATGGATAAAAATAAATATCCGCTTTACTGGAGAGGCTCATGCTGGAGAAGATCGATGTTGAAGAAGGTCCATTGAGGAGTACAACACGTCCATTTCACTGGGAAGGTGAAGTTGGAGAAGCAAATCACTGAGGATTAAAATATCATCCACTTCATTGAGGAAGTGAAGTTGAGCAAATCACTAGGAATTTTTCATTGAAAAGCTTCATCGGAGAACTGTCATGACCACTAGAATTAAAATTTACTGGGGACATGAAGAGTGTTGCAGAACAAGGTGACTCTGACCTAATGAATTGTGTAATAGTCGCCATTTGAACAAAAACTTGTTGAGTGGGAAAGATAATCTTTGCGTCTCAATTGCCCCAAGTCATGAGAAGAAGTCTGTCACACCCTCATTTTCACCGTTAGCCTTTTATACCCTACATTCGGCATATCATACATCATTCTATTGTGTATCGAGCATGCGGGTTCACAAGGTACGAACTAGGCCATTTGGTTGTAACTTGTCTATTTTCGGACTACATGAAAAAAGGTTCATCACCTAAGGTTTGATCTGAGGAAAAATTCTACTCATGAAAATTTTGGCAAGGGGAAGTTACTTGACAAAATACAAGGATATTCAAGATAAATATTAATAGACATGAATGCTAGGCCAAATCCAAAGCTCTTTCATACATGTTTATTTTTATGGCATAAGTGGAGTGCAAATTATTAAGGCATGAATCAAGATCATCAATGCATAATTCAAGATTTCATTTTTAAGCACATGAGGGAATCCATCATCCAAAATTCAAGATTCATGAATGGAGATAAAAATAATACTAAGAGGAATTTTGTGACATTACAATCATGTAATTTGTTACAAAAAATTCCAACTCTAGATAATGTTTAGAAATTAATCTATTTCTAAATCTTCATTCAAGTCTTTAATCAAATCTATGATATGGTACTCTTCATACTACACCATTTTTTTTTCTTGTGCTACATTATGCTCACAAACATCCAAGAAATATGCAAGAATTAAATCAACATTGGAATGTTTATGGGCCAAGATTATGCATGTTCAATCATAGGCAAAACAGCCCCATGCAAGAGTTGAAGAATTACTACATGTCACAAAATCAAGAGGACAACATGTACTATGTTACAAGATCATTTTTTATGTCACAAAGTCAAGGAAATAGCATGCAAATGATATATTTACTTGCTAAATATCAGTTTGCAAATGTTGTCAAAGAGTGGTAACAATTGGCTACATGGCAAGATACAAAGCAATACCATCCAAGAGACTAATGGGCAAAAAGAGGGATAGTAGTATAGTATGCTACAGCAGAAAAAATGCAGCAAGTCATACTAGAAATAGAAGGGAAAAGTGGGGCTGCACAAAAGGAAGAAAAAGGCATTGCCAAGAATGGAAAGTTGGTGATGAAAAGGTGTGCAAAGTGTGTGGCTTTAGGACAGCAGAAAAAGTTGACAAAAAAGGTGGAAAATGGGCTGCAAGCAAGCATAGAAAACATAGTATTCCTTACTATCAAAACAGAACAGAACACAAGAAGCAAGCAGAGTAGAGACTACACATAGAGAGCAAAGAGTAAGAGCAAAAAACCAGAAAATAGTTAGCAAGAAACCCCCAAAAAACAGAAAAAAAGAGAGTGAGATAGAGACACAAGAGGATCATTGAGAAACCAAACCTTCACAACATAGAGTGAAGAGGGGAGAGCACATCCAACAAAGGTCATTGGAGTACTTGCAAGAAGGATAGAAAGCTCTTGGTATCCATTTCTTCAAATCTTTCTCTTTTTATTCTTTGCTTTTATATTCATTTCATTCACTCTTTTATGTGTTGTTGAACTGTATATCATGTAAGATCCCCTAAGGGACTAAGAAACCATCCTCAAGGAACCACAAAAACGAAACGAAAACATAAAAAAAAATGTGAGATTTCGACCTGGACCAGCAACACGGGCTGTGTCACACGACACGGCCGACCGTGTCACGCTACTGTATGAAGTTTTTTTCCCCAGGCCTTGCAACACGGGCCATATCACACAACACGGTCGGGCGTGTTGCATCACTGTTTCAACTTCGTGCCGTTTTTTTTGTGTGTCTCGATTTTTTTGAGCCGTGTGGCTTATGTTTGTATGATGTTTGTATGTGAATATTGTTATGGCCCTTGTTGACCTTTGTTTCCAAAAACTATTTTTAAAAGTAAACTCTCGATTTTATCGAGCCATTTTTGACCATGTAAGTCGGATGCCTTGTGCACCGCCATCGACCTAAATCGCATCACTTCAAATATCTTTACAAGCAATAAATCTTGATCCAACATCAAGTGTTTCTCTTTTCGCATAAAAATACAAAAAAAACACAATAAAATATATGATTGGAATTATGCACCATGAACTTTAAAGTGGTGGAGAAGGAATGAGAATGGAACCCTCCTACACTCATTCCGAATGTTTCGAATACAAGGCGCTCGACTTGGTTATTCGAGACATTCATCTCTATCCAAAGTCTTTTGTATAATCCTAGTCAAGAACACATTTTCTTCAAAAAAAAAAACTAAAAACAACATCAACTCATCAAACTATTTTTGCCTTAGGGCGTCAATCCAAAAAAAAACCTTTTTCAAGGTATAAAATCAACCAACAAACAACAATTTCATAAAGCCTCCGAACTACGGAGCTCTGATTCTTCACTTCTTTTAAGTGAGGATACGTAGGCACAAGGGCCACAATCCTTGGCGAGCATTAAAATAAATAAACCAATCCCTCTTTTCCTTAAACAAGCAAACTTTTAGAATAAAACACCCATTCACGCGAAATAACCTAGGAGGTTCCCATCGAGTACGATGGATGCGAGGGGGTGCTAATACCTTCCCCTCGCATAACCGACTCCCGAATCCTAAGACTTGGTTGCGATGACCACGCTCTTTTCCCAAAGGTTTTATCGCTATTTCCCTTTCCCCCCGTGGGATAAATAAAATCCGGTGGCGACTCTGTGTCATTTTTCGCGTAGCGACAAAGTCATTCCAAGAGGATTTTACAGAAAATAAGGCGTCCCACTGTTTTCAAACTCTTAGAGAGATTCGTTGAATCTCGACGTAATGGACCCTGATTAACGGTAATATGACGAGTCTTCAATCTTGCTCTAGAGGAGAAGTAAAATTTGCACCGAACAAACCACTTGGAAATAACTTGCCCCAATTTAGCAGAGTCTTCGAATTCCAATAGGACAAACTTAATGCTGACGCTTATGTGTAATCTTCTATGGTATCAGGCCAAATTAACACGCGTGAAATGTTATTCCTGAAACTGTTAATGCACCATATATGTTTGTCTTGAAGTTTTTTTTTGAACAAGATATATCACAACCATTTGTGACAGAGTCACTAGCTGGGATATGAACTAATTTATAAGCCAATATAGATAATTGAGCATAGCCCATAGGAGTCAGGAAACGTTATCTCTCTGAGTATGCTTTCGAAGTAAACCTTACCTCAATTAGGACTTTGGAGGGTCATATGCGGGCTTAGTTTATGATTTGTAAAAGAGGGGATAAAGGTCAAAGCTTATTTGTACCCATCCATTTTGAAAAATGTCCATTCTCTTTTTTTTTTAAAAGGTTTTAAGTGCTTAATCAAGCTGATTAAAAAAATTGCCCCAAGTTAGAAAATGAGGTTGAAAATGGTTAAAGGCGAATTAACCACTTTATCTAGTGTTTAGAAAGCTTTTGAAATAGTGCCTTACATCATCAGTAGGTTTTATTCGAAAGCATACCACAATAGATCATGCGTTTTACTTCGTCATTCTCCTTCCAATTTCCCGTCTAAGCAAGAGATTGGGTAGCATTGGCATTATAATTTATGAAAATGGTTTTTTTTGAGTGAAAACGAATGGATTTATTCAAGACAAACATTTATTGCATTACTTATTCAAAATAAACAAGTTCTCACATGCTAATTATGCTTTTAACCAAAGAAAATAACAAGAGCAAATAAGCACACAAAATGAATAGCTTATCAACACAACAGTGTTCCATTCACGATTGGGCTTCCTCCTTTGAAAGTCAGTTCTTCATTATCAATCATTTCTTGAACTTTTCCTTGGAAAACTTTGCATTCTTCAATCGAATGCCCCAATGCTCCATCATGAAATTCACAGCTGGCATTTGAGTCGAACCACGGTGGACGAGACTTCATAATTCTAGTCTTTCTGGGAGTCATTAACGAGTTTCTAGCAAAATATGACCATAGCTGACGGTAAGTCATTGGGATAAGATCAAACCAACGAGTTTCTTCTTTCGGAACACTCAGAGGTGTCTTCTGATTTTGAAACCATCTTCGAACCTGTCGATCTTGACGCTGATCTGGAGGAGTCAATCTTCGCTTATGAGGTAGTCGCTGCTTGCGCTGAGCAGTCACTTCAAACTGATGTTGAGGATGAGGTGCTGGAACTGGATCTGACAGGATTGCATTAACATCAACATTTTCTTTCTCTAGGGAATCATCAACTGAAATCTCTTCGTCAGTTTGGTTATTCAAATCATCTTGAATTCTTCCACTTTTGAGTGCATTCTCGATGTTTACTCCGACTTCTATAATTTTGGAGAAATCTGATGGTACAGCGCCTACCATCCTAACATAATAAAAGTCTGGTAGTGTTCTTAGAAACATCTTGCTTAAATCTTTCTCTGGAAGTGGTGGATGGACTTGAGATGCTAATTCTTTCCATCGTTGAGCATATTCCTTGAAAGATTCATCGTTATTCTTACTCATTCCTTCTAGCTGATCACTGTCTGGAGCCACGTCCAGATTATAATTGTACTGCTTTATAAAAGCATTAGCTAAATCTTTAAAAGACTGAATACGATTCCTTTGTAGCTTTGTATACCATATCAAGGATGCCCTAGATAAACTCTCTTGAAAGCAGTGAATCATCAATTCACCATTGTCAATATAAGCAGCCATCTTCCGACAGAACATCGTCAAATGATCTCTTGGACAACTATTGCCCTTGTACACTTCAAAGACAGTCATCTTAAACTTCGGAGGAATAATTACACCTGGAACCAGACATGAGTCACGAGCATTAAAATCATATGTATCAGCTTCTTTTGTCATCTTTAATTGCTCTTTGAAATCTCGAAGTTCTTTCTCCATTGCTATAAATCTGGGATCGTCCATCTTCGTCTTAGCATGAACATTCTGAAGATTCGGTATAAACTGTGGAAACCGAGAAACTCTTCTATCAACTTGACCAACCAAATTATCTTGCACGGGCTGAGCTCGCGTAGGAACATCCACTTGTTGAACACCGTTGTTGCACCCCAAAATTTGACCAACAATTATTTATCCATCTAGTGGTTGAAAATGGATACCTTCATCAGAAAGTTCAAGAGATCCTCAGAGGAAGTGGATTGAAACCAGGGTTGTGTGCTTCATAGCTTGAGAGTTGTGGGAGCTCCTCAGATGATTCTGAGACTTTTAGAATGAACTTGATGTTTTGAGAAATCCTATGAGATGTCTTGATAGCCTTCATGAAGTCCAGAGAAGTCATTATGCAAGAATTCAGAGAATTCAACCATGAATGGTAGAATTAGGGTTTTGACTGGGTCAACCCTAGATCAGCTGAAGATTTGGAGAAGGTTGAGACCTAATCCAAGGGCCATGAGATCATGGAGTGATGCATAGAGATGATATAAAGATGATTCCTAGGCCAACTCATCATGATTGAGGAGTTTGAGAAGTTTTGAGTTAGGGTTCCCAAGGATTGTCAGTGAAAAACCCTAATTTGGATCCCTATCTTCCAGGCAGTTTTAGCTCTAGATGTGATTGATATATCATCTTCCCCACAACATGAATGTTGTAGAGCTTGTTCTTAGCTTTAATTTGAGTGGTGGAAGTCCTTGATAGGAGTTACAGAGCTCAAGTTATGGTTTTGACAAATTACAGGTCAGCAGGGGTATGTGAATCTGGGTCCTTGAAAGTCACCCAACTTGCAGACAACTTTTGCCCTAGTAGGATGATTCCAATGATCTCTTGGTAAACATGAATGTTGAAGGGCATCTTCTTAGCTTTAATTTTAGTGGTAGAAGTCCTTGATAGGATTTGTGGAACTCAACTTATGGTTTGAACAAGACAGGGGTATTTTGGTCATTTGTCAGTTATAGGTCATTTTTAAGCAAAGGCCATATCTCCTATTTCCAAGCCTCAAATGGAAAAACTCAAAACATGAAAGTTGTTCAAAATGTGATTTTTAGTCTATAAAGAAGGTCATGAATTGTGGGAAAAGCTCATAGCATGGATTTGCATGATTGGTCAAAAATGAACTAAAAATGGCTTATAAGTTTGAAAAGTTGAAATTGGAAATTGGTTTGGAAGATCCACAAATCCAAAATAGGTCATCCAATATATCATTTTGATTGGAAACATCATTTTGAGAACATTGGTTTAAATAGAATTTTGATTTAAGGCTTTAAAATGGGTGATGCTTTGAAAACTTGTTACTTGAAAAAGAAGGCAACTTTGAAATAGCTTGCACAAGTGAAAGAAAGGGCTGATTTTCATTCATTCCTTCTCAATATCTCACATAAGGAGAATTTGACACAAGAATAAGGACTTGGTACATGAGATATGGATCATTCAAAAATACCATCACATGATACTTTCCACACTTTTCTAGCACCTTCTAGATGAATCTAGGAGCTTCCATCCACCATTATAAGAAGAGTGATCTTCATAGTGTTCAGGGTTGGTGAAACTTGAGGAATTGAGAAGAGAGGAGAGAGATTCGAGCTAGGGTTTCAAGGTGCACCATTTTTGCATTTCAAGCTCAAGATCAACATTGGAAGCTTTCTCCTTCAAGATTCTTGCAAACAGAAAGCACACATCCATTAGAGGATCATTTGGAGGAAGTTGCAAGCCTTGGTTCGTGCTCAAACACCACACACCATAGCTCACTTGGCAGGTTTTTGTCCTTCTCTTTTTCACCATAATTATGCTTAGTTAGATCATGTTTTAGGTGTAGAAAGGTTAGGTTAAGTTAGATGAACAAATCCTGAGAGTTAGAGTGCAATCAGAGAAGTTTCATGGCAGGGCATTGAATCTTTAACTTGCAAGAACAAGCTGGATTATGAGTTACAATTAACATGTTATAGCTTGTGGAGATCAGGGTGAGGAGTAGAACAAGATCATACCCTTAGATTTAAGTTTCTTCATGATTGATTGCAGAGTGAACATGTGAAACCCTAGCTTTCATCCATTCTGTTTGTGCATGATACCAAGATTCCATGAACAAAATTCATATGGTTGTATTCTCTATAATTCAAGGATCATTTTGGCTTTGGAAGTTTTGAGAATCATGGAGAATTGAAGGAGAACGAAGTGATGGAAATATGCTGCATGAACTCACGTTTTCTGAAACCCTAGAATGGAGCATTGAGGACGATGGCTAGGGACCCTCCGATTAGAGTCAAGCCATTGACTGAGAGGCATATCGTGTGGTCAGGATTGATCAGAAAAGCGGAGGGAAATTTGAAAGGTTAAACGCACCGTTTAACTTAAAACAGAATTCTGGGCTTAAATGAGAACGTGATATCCCCACCCCCCTTTTGGCCCAATATGGAAAACACGCATGAAAAACCTGCTATTCACACCGTTCAATTTTCATTTTCCTTTTCTTTTTATTTTGATTTCTGAAGCGCTTGGGCCTAGACCTTTTTTCTATTCGCACCCTGCATCTTGGCCCATCCAAGAATGAACTAGTGAGCCCTGCTGCTCGCACCCCCTCCCCTTTAATTATATTATTTTCTTTTTAATTCTTTTTAATATTTTTCTTGTTTTTAAAAATTCATAAATAAATGAAAAATAATCATTTTTGATTTCTTGTTTTTGCTACAATTAGATAATCTTGTGTAGAAAAATATAAAAATAAAAATGAAATTTTATTTTTAATGTAGAATTTTTGATGATATTTTCTTTAATATAGTGTATTTTCTTTCTTTTAGTTGATACCTTATTTTGCAAGAATTGTTTTAGGACTTTCCCTTAGGTTTTTTAACTCATTCTTTTTTGTGTGATTAGATGATGAATCATAGTTCCCCATAGGATTTATTCTAGATTTTTAGATTAGAATTTTGATTAGTTTAATTAGGGTAGCATTAGGGTATCCTAATTAGGGTTTAGGTTGTGCATAGGTAAAGAAATTCATTTTCTTTAAATAGTTTTGTCTTGATTTTTGGGTAGAGGCCTATGTGGATGTTATGAATAGATATTGTAGACCCTTGTGAATAATTGTTAGATTTTTCCCCATTGGCTTAGTATTTTTAGGTATTTTCTGAAGTTGCCTGATGATTTTGTCTGTGCTGTGGTTATCTGTTCATCTCTGGGGTTTATTTTGGGGATTTGTTGTGGTGTTTGTGTTGTCTTGAAGATCTTGTTGGAGAGCATGATGAAGTGAAGATTGTAGATCAAGATTCAGAGACCCAGAGCTTGGCTTGTTCCCTGTCTGTGAGGTTTGAGATCCTGAAGTTTGGAGGAAGTTCATGGTACTTTCCTGAGGAAGGCACTATGAATGACTTTCATTCTTTCTTCTCACCTCTTTCTTAAGTATCCAATGATGTTGGAGCCAACTTGTGAGTTTAATTTCTCCTGAGGAGGAATGTAAACTGATCACATGTTGTTGAGCCACATGGGATACAACTCCTAAGTGGAAGCCTCCTAGTACTTTCCTGAGGAAGGTCCTATGGATCTATTCACTTAGTTCCCTTAGTTTATCTAGGATTTCTTAAGTATCTAATGATGTTGGAGCCAACTTGTGAGTTTAATTTCTCCTGAGGAGGAATGTAAACTGATCACAGTTGTTGAGCCACATAGGATACAACTCCTAAGTGGAAGCCTCCTAGTACTTTCCTGAGGAAGGTCCTATGAGTCTGTTCATTTAGTTCCACTAGTTCAGATAGGATTTCCTAAATATCCAGTGATGTTGGAGCCTGCTTGTGAGTTTAGTTTCTCCTGAGGAGGAATGTAAACTGATCACAGTGGTTGAGCCACATAGGATATAACTCCTGAGTATACACCTCCTAGTGCTTTCCTGAGGAAGACACTATGAGTCTGCTTACTTAGCTCCCTTTCTTTGGTAAGCTTGTTTTGAAGCTTGAAGACTGGGATTGTTTGCTTTTGGTTAGGTTTTGCTTTAGGGCTTTGCTTAGATTTGATTCAGATTCTGTGTTAGGATTAGAGAGTAGATTCTTTCTTTCTCTAGCATGTGTGTTTTGTTTGCCTGATGGCACTTCACTTCTTTTATCTGTTATTGCTTGACAGCATGTTGTTTATCTTCAATATGATTACTGTTATCTCATGACTGGCTTGAGGTCGAGACGAGCTTGTGGAGGCTAAAGCCCCACACACATTTCCTCCCTCACTTGCATTGCATGCATTTTACTGTTAAAGCTGATGCTTTTGTCTGTTTTGGTGTATCATTGACATGATCCCTTAGGACTCTCATTTCTTCTAATGAGGATTTGATGATAGACTTTTAGGTTGAAACCTATGCATGACAACATCTAGGAGTTCCCTGTTCAAACCTCAACCATAGGATGAATCCATGGCATGATAACAGTAGGACTTGATAGTCTCCCTCCTAGTTGGGCCTGTTCTCTTCTCATCTCAAAGCAGTTTAAGATACAGTAATCATGAATGATTTCTTTCGTACGTTACGAGCCTTAAGCCATCTGAGAAAGGACGCATTCCCTCTCAGGTCCTAGTCTCTAGTGCGATTGAAATCGCAAACAATAAAACACTTCTTTCAGGAGATAACCCGTAGTTAGCCGAACTACGTTTGCTCTGATCTTTCATACCAGATGAAAGTACGTAGGCATAGGATGCGACGTCCTAGCGAGCAACCTTTCCCCCATAATCCTTCGTAGGCCGAACTACGTTGACTCTGATTTCTCGTTCCAGACGGGAATACGTAGGCATAAAGTGCGACGCTTTGCCGAGTCATTTTTCTTTTCTTTTTCAGCCAGCCTTGATAGGTAGATAGATTATAACCAACCCATCCAAGTAAACAAACAAGCGAGGATCCCGTCGAGTACGACGGACGTGAGGGGTGCTAATACCTTCCCCTTGCGTAACCGACTCCCGAACCCAGACAATGGTTGCGACGACCTTGTCTTACCCTTATTCGTCAGGTTTTTCCGATCATTTCCTTTCCCGCTTTGAGGGATAAATAACGAAAGGTGGCGACTCTTCTGTCATGCCGGCACCTTATTTTCGCGCAAGCGACAGCTGGCGACTCTGCTGGGGATCGAACCCAGAATCTCTGGTTCTCCGGTTCCCTATGAGAGTCAATCCTATCGTTTGTGTGTTTGCTTGTTGGGTTGCGTTTATTTATCGCATTTTTACTTCCCGCACTTTACTTCCCGCATTTTATTTCCCGCATTTTATTTCCAGTTCGATATGATTATCTGTGCTGCTGTGGGAGAGGGATGTTACTGTGAGTGAAAAGTCGGACCTGGGCTTTGAGTACACACCTAGATATAGTTGCGGAGAAGTAGTAGACGAACCTGTCTGCTGAGCAGGCACAGTTCCCTACGAAAATCTGCGCTCAGACGAGGTTCTTGCAGAGGTGCTCCTTTCCGGTCCTGAGGATCTGAGGGGAGTCCAGACGTGAGGATTGTCGACTCTGGGGACCGATCATTTGGAAGTCAGCTAAGAGAGGCATCTTCATGACTTGACGATGCCACTCCTTCTGGGAATCGTATCGTCACTCATGAAAGTCTGTGACGCTGACGACCGCATAGGATGCCGTACCTTTGTCCGTGGATTAGGTCCATACCTGTGAGTGGGGTTGGGATATTGCAGGAAACTTTGACTTCCAGACCACCTGGTTTTCTTGATAGTGAATCAGTTATGATGGGTTCTCAGTTGCAGATATGTTCTTAATAGAGCAAGGGTTTGATCAGAGGATCTTATCATCGGGTGTTTGTCCGTTCTTGATAGAGCAGGTTTCGATCAGAGTATTATCACCAGAGGTTTGTTCCGGCCAGAGCAGATTTTGAGTGGGGTCTGAAGATCTCATCAGCAGCTGTGTGTTTGTTCTTGATAGGGCAGATTTCGGATTTGGGGTCTGAAGACTTCAACAGATATTCCTTGATATCGCACCCGGGGTCCTTATTATCAGGCACTTATTCTTGTCAGAGCAGGATTTTGGTCTCGATCCTATCAGATGGTTATTCTCAGCAGATTGGATCAGTGGGTTGACACCGGGGTTTCCTTCTCATCAGTGACTGTTGACACCGAATCTCCACAGCAGCCACCTGGATATATTGTTGCATACCTGCATTTTGCATTAGCTTGCATAATCATTCGCATTCCATTGGCGTGTGTCTGTGACAGGTACCGTTTCCCCGATCCAGGATCTCTCGCCTCTTATTGTGTTACTGCAGCCTTTCTCAGGAAGACTGATGCGTACGAGGTCTCGGTCCTTGATGTGTCGAATTTGACTATTGCTACGTGAGGTTACTGTTTCCGTGATTGGGCCCAGTTTCCCCCTCTTTATTATTGTCAGCACTGGTACTAAGGCGCCAGGATCGGGGGAAATCTCTCAAGCACACAGACACACGCATACATCTGCATAGAGCATTTTGCATGACATACATTCTGTTACCTTTCCTAACCTTTGATGTTGACAGGTTTTTCAGGTACTCAGGTTCCGAGCTGCTTTCGATCTCCAAGATTGATCAAAGACTCATCCACCGCTACTCAACTCGCGCCAATCAGACAAGGATAATGGACCAGGTACAGTCAGATGTTCAAGAGCTTCGTGAACGGATGGATCGTTTTATGGAGCTGATGCAAGTAGTTGCGAATGGGAAAGACCAGCTTCGTACTTTGGTTCAACCTCTCATCTCCAGGGTTGACAGTAATGGAATACTCCACGGCGGGGCCGTACCCACTCCTCCTCCAGGGGATACTCCACAAAACGTTGTTCCCGCTGCCGGGGGCAACGGCAGTGCTAACGACAATCTTATGACTAATCTCGGACTCAATGCGGCAGGCGCCAGCAATGGTAGTTTGGGAGCCAATGTTAACATAGGGCCGGTCAACGACAATGTTGGTGCAGGAAATCTGGTGGTGCCTCAACCGTGGCTGGAGGACCATCAGGATGACATATTCTCTCAGAGAGGTGTAGAGGCAGAGTTGACTGCTGAAGCTCGACTCAGGTTCAAGGCGCTGGAAGACAAGATGAGAGATATAGAAAATCAGAACACATTGGGCGTTGACATGTCCAAGCTTGGGTTGATTGCTGACTTTAAAGTACCTCACAAGTTCAAGGTGCCTACCTTTGAGAAGTATAAGGGTACTACCTGCCCCCGTGTTCACCTCCGATCTTATTATAGAAAGATGTCCGCTTATTCTGACGATGAGAAGTTGCTGATGCACTTCTTTCAGGATAGTCTTTCTGGTCCATCGCTCGAATGGTATATGGGTTTGGAGCCCGATGCTGTGCGCACCTGGAAAGATCTTGCAGAAGCGTTTGTTCTCCACTATCAATATAATAGCGACTTGGCTCCCAACCGAGTTCAGCTTCAGAATCTCTCACAGCGGAACAATGAAAGCTTCAAAGAGTACGCCCAGCGGTGGCGTGAATTGGCTGCTCGGGTTCAACCGCCTATGGTTGAGCGTGAGCTAGTGCAAATGTTCGTGGCTACCCTTCCCGGAATCTATTATGAAAAGCTGGTCAGTGGCATGTCTGGAACATTCTCGGCTCTCATCACTCTGGGTGAGCATGTTGAGAACGGTATAAAGATCGGAAAAATTCAAGGCGAATCATCCTCAGTTGGAGGAGCTAGCAAGAAACCCTATACTGGCAAGCGTCGAGAGGGAGATGCCAGTGCTGTCACTAATGCTCGGAGAAAGGGTAAGGGCCCTCAGCCTCAGATTGCTAGCATAAACATCCCAGCTGCTCCCCCACAGCCGCAGCAGCAGCTCCAGCAGCAGAATAATCAGGGGTATAAAAGATATCAGAATCGGGGTCCTCTGGCAAGCCGTCATTTGGAAACTCCACCTATGTCATATGCACAGCTTCTGCAAACGTTGCTTCAGCTCCAATTGGTTCACAAGAGGACAATGGCTCCCTTAACAGGGGCACCACCACCGGGGTATGATGCCAATACTACTTGTGAATTTCACTCTGGGGCACCTGGCCATACGATTGAGAATTGTAAAGCTTTTAAGCACAAAGTCCAGGACTTGGTGGACGCCAAGGTTATCAATTTTTCTGACAATGTGCCCAACGTCACCAAAAACCCGATGCCTCATCATAAAGGGGGTGGAGTAAATGCCGTTATCACTGAGGAGAGTGCGGACTTGCTGACTGATGTCAAAGATTTGAAGACGCCGTTGAGTTTTGTCAAGGCTAAGTTGATGAAGAAGGGCTTCTTTCCAGGATGCGGAGAGTTGTGTATGGCTTGTGCTACACTTCCTGATGGGTGTGAGCAGCTGATCGAAGGTATCCAAAGTCTGATGTCCGAGGGTATTTTGCAATTCAGCCGGAGCGTTGAAAGTGCATCGGGGGAAGTCGTACTGAAGCAGGCAGACGAAGTTGCTACCATTACTATTCCTCGTCACCCTATCACTATTTCTGCGCCCCGTCCGCCTTCTATCACCATCACCAGGGCCGGACCAATCCCATTCGAGAGTACCAATGCCGTTCCATGGCATTATGGCGCCGAAGTTTATTGTAATGGTCAGAAGATAGAGCTTGAGCCGTTCGGATCGACTATGCAGAATCTTACCGAGGTCAGTGGTATCACTAGAAGCGGAAGAGTGTTTGCGCCAGCAGAAGTCGCAGCAGAGAAAGCGGTCCGGGCTGACGCTGTGGATAAGGGTAAAGGTAAAGTTGTCGAGGAGGTCCCTGCAGGGACAGAAAAAGACTTGCTGGTTAAAGATGCTGAAGAGTTCATGCGACTAATCAAGAAGAGTGACTACAAAATTGTAAATCATCTTCATCAGACTCCGTCAAAGATCTCTATTCTTAACCTGTTGCTGTGCTCTGAGGTGCACCGCAACGCATTACTGAAGGTATTGAATGCTGCATACGTGCCGCAGGAGATATCAGTAAATCAACTCGAGGAAGTGGTGGCCCATGTTAAATGCTGGTAATGGGCTGGGGTTTACAGATCTGGAGATGACTCCTAAGGGAAGAGATCACAACAGCGCCTTGCACGTCTCAATAGAGTGCAGAGGCACGATTATGTCACATGTCCTAGTGGATACGGGTTCCTCGCTTAATGTGCTTCCGAAAAAGGCACTGATGAAGTTGGATACCCGTGGATTGCTTTGCACGCCCAGTGATCTGGTAGTGAAAGCCTTTGACGGAACCAAGCGCCACGTCTTCGGAGAGTTGACCCTGCCAATTCAAGTTGGTCCAGAGACGTTCAATACGGTTTTCTATATCATGGATATCATGCCCGCCTATAGTTGCCTCTTAGGTCGGCCGTGGATCCATTCTGCTGGTGCCGTGACGTCCACGCTGCACCAGAAGCTTAAATATGCTGTCGGGGGCAGCATTGTAACAGTCTGTGGTGAAGAGGACATCATGGTGAGCCACCTATCGTCCTTTAAATACGTTGAAATGGATGGTGAGATCCATGAGACTCTTTGCCAAGCATTTGAAACCGTCAAGGTGAAGGAGGTAGCTCCTGTCGTCGCAGAGAAGCAGGAGATGAATCTCTCCTCGTTTAAGGAAGCACGGGCCGTTGTCGAAGCCGGTTCCACCTCAGGCTGGGGGCATGTCTTGGATATACCAATCAAACAGGATAAGTTTGGATTGGGGTATTCTCCTGGAGCTGAAGCTTCATCTTCTTCTGGCAGCTCGTCTCGTGGGAAAGGGCCGATCCTATTCACCAAAGGGGGAGTAATTTTCGAGAGTATCAACGCTGCGTCAGAGGACAGCGGGGACAGTGATTGCGATCTTGACGCCTGGATTCAACCGAGCAAGCCGGGCGAGCACCTCCACAACTGGACCATCAAGGAGATTATCAAGCTGACAAGTGAAGAGTAATGATTTGCTTTTTACAATCTTTGTACAACCCTATGTCCTGCCCGGGGCATAGTGGTTTTACTGTCAGGGCCTTGTTGGATTATGTGCATGCATTTTGTTAATAAATAAAAGGCGTTTTCTTCGTAATCAAATATTGTGTTCTCTGTTATTCCTGTTTTATGTTTATTTCGAAAAACAGCAAAATGGCAACGAGGTTTGTGCTAACCTGCATATTCTTGCTTTAAACTTAACCCTTGTTATTGCAGGATCCACGTAACAGACGACATCGACTCTGGACCCTCTACGGCTCACTACGACTTTGATTGCCCGGTCTATCAGGCCGAGGATGAGATTGATGAAGACGAAGACCTTCCAGAAGAGTTGGCCCGCTTGTTGAGGCAAGAGGAGAAGGTTATTCTGCCTCACGAGGAGGATATTGAGATCATAAATCTGGGTTCTGAGGAGCTTATCAGGAATGTCAGAGTAGGGGCTGCGTTGCAGAATGATGTCAAGCACAGACTGGTCGAGATGCTTCGAGAGTATAGTGACGTCTTTGCTTGGTCATATGAAGATATGCCCGGACTCGACACTGATATCGTGGTTCATCGCTTGCCGTTGCGAGAAGATTGCCCTCCAGTCAAGCAGAAGCTCAGGAGGACGAGACCAGACATGGCTGTAAAAATCAAGGAAGAAGTCCAGAAGCAGTTGGACGCAGGATTTCTAGCCGTTACCACTTACCCTCCGTGGGTCGCCAACATAGTGCCTGTACCGAAGAAGGACGGTAAGGTACGCATGTGCGTCGATTATCGGGATTTGAATAGGGCGAGCCCTAAGGATGATTTCCCGTTGCCTCATATTGATGTGTTGGTCGACAACACAGCCCAGTTTTCCGTGTTTTCGTTCATGGATGGCTTCTCCGGTTACAATCAGATTAAGATGGCGCCGGAGGACATGGAGAAAACGACGTTCATTACCCCCTGGGGCACGTTTTGCTACAAGGTAATGCCCTTCGGTCTGAAGAACGCAGGGGCCACTTACCAGCGAGCAATGGTAACTTTGTTTCATGATATGATTCATCATGAGATCGAGGTCTATGTTGATGACATGATTGCAAAGTCCCAAACGGAGGAAGAGCATCTGGTCAACCTGTTGAAGCTGTTTGAAAGGCTTAGGAAGTTCAGGCTGAGGCTGAATCCTAACAAATGCACTTTCGGAGTGCGGTCCGGAAAGTTATTGGGGTTTATCGTTAGTGAACGAGGTATTGAAGTTGATCCTGCAAAGATAAAAGCTATCCAAGAAATGCCAGCACCGAAAACAGAGAAAGAAGTTCGTGGTTTCCTGGGCCGAATAAACTACATTGCAAGGTTTATCTCTCAGCTCACGGCCACTTGTGAACCGATGTTCAAACTGTTAAAGAAAAATCAGGCGATTACTTGGAATGAGGATTGCCAGAAGGCATTCGACAAAATAAAGCAGTATCTTCAAGAACCTCCAATCTTGATACCCCTAGTGTCTGGACGGCCATTAATCATGTACCTGACGGTTCTGGAGAATAGTATGGGGTGTGTTCTCGGTCAGCACGACGAGACGGGCAGAAAAAGAGCATGCCATTTATTATTTGAGTAAAAAGTTCACTGAGTGTGAATCTCGATACTCGATGCTGGAGAAGACGTGTTGTGCATTAGCTTGGGCTGCCAAACGTCTACGACAGTATATGCTCAACCACACCACTATGCTAATTTCGAAGATGGATCCGATCAAGTACGTCTTCGAGAAGCAGGCTCTTTCGGGCAGGATTGCCAGGTGGCAGATGGTGTTAACAGAATATGATATTCAGTACGTCTCTCAGAAAGCCATTAAGGGAAGCGTATTGTCTGATTACCTTGCCGAACAGCCAATCGAAGACTATCAGCGATGAAGTTCGAATTCCCTGACGAAGACATTATGTTTCTCAAAGCGAAAGACTGCGATGAGCCATTGCCCGATGAGGGGCCGGATAGGAAGTCTCAGTGGAAGTTGATATTCGACGGAGCGGTTAATTCCTATGGAAGTGGTATCGGGGCTATCATCACGACTCCTCACGGATCCCACATCCCTTTTACTGCGAGACTGACGTTTCCAGTTACCAACAACGAAGCAGAGTATGAAGCATGTATTATGGGTCTAGAAGAGGCAATTGATTTGAGAATCAAGAATCTAGACATATATGGTGACTCAGCGCTTGTAATCAATCAGATCAAAGGGGAGTGGGAAACTCGTCAAGCGAACCTAGTGTCGTACATGAATTATGCCAGGAGGCTACTTCCGTTCTTCGATCGAGTGGAGCTTCATCATGTACCCCGGGCTGAAAATCAGATGGCTGATGCCTTAGCCACGCTGGCTTCAATGTATAAGGTCAATTATTGGAATGAGGCTCCAAGAATTGTGCTTTCGCGTCTTGATAGACCAGCATTTGTCTTTGCAATCGAGGATGCCACTGACGGCAAGCCATGGTTCCACGACATCCAGACCTTCCTTATGACTAAGGAGTATCCTGCGGGTGCGTCAACCCAGGATAAGAAGACTCTGAGGAGGCTATCTGGAAACTTTTATCTCAATCCTGATGGAGTGCTGTATAAGAGAAACCACGATCTCGTGCTGCTCAGATGTGTAGATGAGAAAGAGGCGAGTATGCTCATGGAAGAAGTCCATGAGGGCACATTTGGTACGCCACGCCGCGGGCATGCCATGACAAGAAAGATCCTGAGAGCAGGATATTATTGGCTGACTATGGAGTCGGATTGCTTCAGATTCGCGAAGAAATGTCACAAATGCCAGATTTATGCTGATAAAGTTCATGTGCCGCCGTGCCCATTGAATGTCATGTCCTCCCTCCCCTTGGCCGTTCTCCATGTGGGGCATCGACATGATAGGCAAGATCGAGCCCACTGCATCCAATGGTCATCGTTTTATCCTGGTAGCTATCGACTACTTCACCAAATGGGTGGAGGCAGCCTCGTACGCTAATGTGACCAAGTAGGTGGTAGCTAAATTCATAAAGAGGGACATCATCTGTCGCTATGGAATTCCCGAGCGGATCATTACTGATAATGGTTCGAATTTGAATAATAAGATGATGAAGGAGCTGTGCCAGAGCTTCAAGATTGAACACCACAACTCATCTCCTTACCGGCCAAAGATGAATGGCGCTGTTGAAGCGGCCAACAAGAACATCAAGAAGATTGTTCAGAAGATGGTTGTGACGTACAAAGATTGGCACGAGATGCTGCCGTTTGCCTTGCACGGTTATCGTACTACGGTGCGTACGTCGACAGGGGCAACTCCTTTCTCCTTGGTGTACGGTATGGAAGTTGTCCTGCCGTTAGAAGTGGAGATTCCCTCTTTACGAGTTTTGGTTGATGTGAAACTCGACGAGGCAGAATGGATTACGAATCGCTTGAACCAACTCAGCCTGATGGACGAGAAGAGGTTAGCATCGATTGCATTTGGTCGCCTGTACCAAAGCCGAATGAAGAAAGCTTATGATAAGAAGGTGCGTCCTCGAAGCTTTCAGACGGGTGATCTCGTCCTGAAGAAGATTCTTCCGCCACATTCCGATCACCGGGGCAAGTGGACTCCGAATACGAAGGGCCGTATGTCGTCAACAAGGTCTTCTCAGGAGGAGCTTTGTTGTTATCCACGATGGATGGTGAAGATTTTGCATCCCCGGTGAACGCGGACGCAGTTAAAAAATACTTTGCTTGAAAGAGACCCGCTGGACAAAAAAGAAAGAGTCCAGGCAAAAAGGGGCATCCCGGCGGACCAAAAACAGAATAAAAGGTTCGGGAAAAAATTAGGGATATATGGAAAAAATGTACACCCGCGAAGTCGAAAACCTACACTGGGGCGGCTTCGGCAAAAAAGGGTATCCCGGTGAACTGAAAACCCGTAAAGGGTGGTTCACGCAAAAGTTAGGGATTTGAATAAGCAAATGACTGCGTTCCGCGTATGGACTTTCATTGTCTTAGTGGTTCGGAAGACTGAGGGCCGTTTATCTGAATCAATCTCTTCCGAAGCTGAAGCATTGGAGAAGTATCGAAGTCGAGTGGGTCTTAGAGGGATCAACTCATGGTGTTCGTCTACGCCTCGATTGCCGACATTTGTATATACTGATGTATATTTATGTTTTCTTTTTTCGCGGCTGCCTCATTCCAAGAGCTTGCCTCTGTTGTAAAACATTTTTGCCCATTCAGGGGTTCATCATCAATAAAATGCACATTATGCAACAATTCCGCTTGCCTGTTTAGCATTTATCTGTTTTGTTTGCGAATGAAAACGCCGATGTTTTTTTGATAAAATGCGCATACATAAACCTGCGGGCCTAGGCCCATTGATTGTTGGAACAATTAATTAACTGAATATTGTCACGAGATAATAACCTGGATAGGCCCCTTTGAGGAGGGTAGCTTGTCTGTTTGTTTGTGTTGTTGCAGGTGTAGCACTTGCCAGAAGATGTGTCGTGCGTATCCCCGAAGCAGGATGAGTCCTCCTTCCCCAGCAGAGTTCAGTAGTCTCTCCTCCGCAGAATCTGAACGCAAGATGGTGAGCATTGATATGTCTTCCCCAGGTAGAGGTGATTCTCTTCCCCAAGCAGACGCATCCTAAAGGTAGGTCACTTCGTCAGCTGAGCCAAGCACCGAAGAATGACGTCGTCTCTCCCCAGCACCGGGTCACAAGTGCGGATTTCAGAGAAGTGTTCGGGTGCCGAAGCTCGTATTTTTCCCCAGTAAAGTCACCGAAGCAGGTGTCTTCCCCCGCACCGGGTCACAAGTGCAAATCTCGCAGGAGGATGTTCGTATGCCGAAGGATGCAGTAACTGATGGTGCCAGACTAAGGTCCCCAGTGGAATCGAGATTCCTCACCAGAGTCATGCTCTCTCCTGAAGTTGGACGATTCCCTCTTCCCCAATAGAGTATTGGAACGGCTGATGTTGTATTCCCCTGCAGAGTTGTACTCTCCCCCGAAGGCAGATGATCCTTTCTTCCCCGGCGAAATTGAAATTCCGCACCAGGGTCGCACTCTCCAGTGAAGTAGAATGATTTCCCTCCCCGGCTGAGTCCGCAGAAAAGCAGAATCCTTGGAAGTTGATCAGATCATGATCAATTTTCCCCACCAGAGCGTGGGGCAGCTAATGCTGTGTTTCCCCAGAGTCGCACTCTCTCCAAGCGAAGCAGAATGATTTCTCTTCCTCAGCCGAGTTTGCAGGTGTCCAAGAGAGCCGAGTCCTTGGAAGTTGATCAGATCATGATTGGTTTTTCCCCAGTGGAGTGTGAAGCAGCTGAAGTTGTTTCCCCACAGAGTGGTCATCCCCAGAAGAGTAGCCGAGACGGCCGCGCAGTTCATTCGCGCGATTGATATCCGCAGGTCCAAGTGCTCGTAGAGCTTCGTTCCCCTGCAGAAATCAGCTGAAGTTGTTTTCCTTGCAGCAGTCCGCGGAAGATCAATTCCCCAGACAGAGCCTGATTGATATTGGCGTGTTCACGTTCTCCTCAGCAGGATGATTCCTCTACCTGAGTGGTTCTTTCTCCTTGACAGGAGGATTTTCCCCTTCGGCATTTATTTTGCTGACGGGATCGCATCATTGTGCATGACTGCATAGCATTTAACGCTGCATAACATCGTGCATGATTACATGGCGTTCAGCATTTAGCATATCAATTCCCACCGTGTGGGGCATGGCGCAGAAGCGTACGCATCATAAGCATGATCTAGGTCATTATCATTCTTGCCTTACAAGTGTTCGGCCGAAGGATCGGTTGCTCAGGATGATTCCTGATATTCTCTCCAACAAGGTCGCTCTCTTGAGATGATTCCCAGGACCCCGGTGTAATCCCCACGGTCGCTCGCTCAAGATGATTTTTGAGATCCCCAGCGAAGTTTTCAGTTCAAAACGACCCTTGAACCCCTCAGCAGGGCCATTTGCTTAAGATGATTCTTAAGACCTCAGTACAGCTTCCCGAGTTGTTCGCCTAGTATGACGCTTGAGCTCCCCAGTAGCGGTCCCCAGTAAGAGTTGCCCAGAAAGATTCCTGGAATACCCAACAGAATGTTTGCTCCAGAAAGGTTATCAGTTCAGGACGATTCTTGAAGATGCCCGACGGACCTGTTTGTTCAAAGATGATTCTTGAAGTCCTCAGCAGCGTGATATGTCTGCTCCAACAATGATGTCTAATCTGAAGATGGATTTCGTAAGCGCCTGAGGCGATATCAGAAGGTTCCTGTGAGTTCAGATTCCCGTGTTGATGAATCAACGGGTGGCTGAAGACAAGGTTCCAGAGTTTGTAGATATAACAGAGTGATTCGTGTGGGTCTGAAGACCAAGTCAGTTATCCTGAGGTGATGATTGATTGCGATCAAGTGAATGATATTTCTTCTGACTGAAGTCGAAGAAGTTTCTCCAGCGGTGATGTTGGGTATTTTGATTGTCCGACGGTGATGTCAGATTTAGTTCTCCAGCGGTGATGCGGGGTATTTTGATTGTCCGACGGTGATGTCAGACTTAGTTCTCCAGCGGTGACGCGGGGTATTTTGATTGTCCGACGGTGATGTCAGATTTAGTTCTCCAGCGGTGATGCGGGGTATTTTGATTGTCCGACGGTGATGTCAGATTTAGTTCTCCAGCGGTGATGCGGGGTATTTTGATTGTCCGACGGTGATGTCAGATTTAGTTCTCCAGCGGTGATGCGGGGTATTTTGATTGTCCGACGGTGATGTCAGATTTAGTTCTCCAGCGGTGATGCGGGGTATTTTGATTGTCCGACGGTGATGTCAGATTTAGTTCTCCAGCGGTGATGCGGGGTATTTTGATTGTCCGACGGTGATGTCAGATTTAGTTCTCCAGCGGTGATGCGGGGTATTTTGATTGTCCGACGGTGATGTCAGATTTAGTTCTCCAGCGGTGATGCGGGGTATTTTGATTGTCCGACGGTGATGTCAGATTTAGTTCTCCAGCGGTGATGCAGGGTATTTTGATTGTCCGACGGTGATGTTTGATTTAGTTCTCTAGCGGTGAGGTTGGGTATTTTGGTTGATTGACGGTGATGTCAGGGTTAGTTCTCCGGCGGTGATGTTGGATGTTTGTTTCCCCGAGTTATGGTTGTTTCTGACGGTGATGTCAGGTGGTTTAGTCTCCCAGCGACGATGTTGGGTGTTCCTCAGAATTTTGTCTGCTTCTGACGGTGATGTCAGGTGGTTTAGTCTTCCAGCGACGATGTTGGGTGTTTTGGTTGTTTGATGACAATGTCAGAAGAATTTAATGTGGATGACTGACGGTGATGTCAGATCAGTATCTCTCCAGCTAGTTGCCGTGCAGCTAGCATTGCAATATTCGAAGATTTGTTCCCCGCAGAGTACCGTGTGCTCGTGCAGTTGGCAAATTTTTCGGATTTACCGGTATTCAATCGTCTCGCACCTTGATTGGGTGAGAGTCGTTCGCTTCTCACCCAGTCAGTTCAAGCCGTTTGAATAGGGGCAGCTGTTGCACCCCAAAATTTGACCAACAATTATTTATCCATCTAGTGGTTGAAAATGGATACCTTCATCAGAAAGTTCAAGAGATCCTCAGAGGAAGTGGATTGAAACCAGGGTTGTGTGCTTCATAGCTTGAGAGTTGTGGGAGCTCCTCAGATGATTCTGAGACTTTGAGAATGAACTTGATGTTTTGAGAAATCCTATGAGATGTCTTGATAGCCTTCATGAAGTCCAGAGAAGTCATTATGCAAGAATTCAGAGAATTCAACCATGAATGGTAGAATTAGGGTTTTGACTGGGTCAACCCTAGATCAGCTGAAGATTTGGAGAAGGTTGAGACCTAATCCAAGGGCCATGAGATCATGGAGTGATGCATAGAGATGATATAAAGATGATTCCTAGGCCAACTCATCATGATTGAGGAGTTTGAGAAGTTTTGAGTTAGGGTTCCCAAGGATTGTCAGTGAAAAACCCTAATTTGGATCCCTATCTCCAGGCAGTTTTAGCTCTAGATGTGATTGATATCTCATCTTCCCCACAACATGAATGTTGTATAGCTTGTTCTTAGCTTTAATTTGAGTGGTGGAAGTACTTGATAGGAGTTACAAAGCTCAAGTTATGGTTTTGACAAATTACAGGTCAGCAGGGGTATGTGAATCTGGGTCCTTGAAAGTCACCCAACTTGCAGACAACTTTTGCCCTAGTAGGATGATTCCAATGATCTCTTGGTAAACATGAATGTTGAAGGGAATCTTCTTAGCTTTAATTTTAGTGGTAGAAGTCCTTGATAGGATTTGTGGAACTCAACTTATGGTTTGAACAAGACAGGGGTATTTTGGTCATTTGTCAGTTATAGGTCATTTTTAAGCAAAGGCCATATCTCCTATTTCCAAGCCTCAAATGGAAAAACTCAAAACATGAAAGTTGTTCAAAATGTGATTTTAGTCTATAAAGAAGGTCATGAATTGTGGAAAAGCTCATAGCATGGATTTGCATGATTGGTCAAAAATGAACTAAAAATGGCTTATAAGTTTGAAAAGTTGAAATTGGAATTGGTTTGGAAGATCCACAAATCCAAAATAGGTCATCCAATATATCATTTTGATTGGAAACATCATTTTGAGAACATTGGTTTAAATAGAATTTGATTTAAGGCTTTAAAATGGGTGATGCTTTGAAAACTTGTTACTTGAAAAAGAAGGCAACTTTGAAATAGCTTGCACAAGTGAAAGAAAGGGTTGATTTTCATTCATTCCTTCTCATTATCTCACATAAGGAGAATTTTACACAAGAATAAGGACTTGGT
>OZ012740.1:594263928-594294537 GCA_963859935.3 Lathyrus sativus | reverse complement strand
GACATAGGAGATATGTATAAGGGAGTCACAACTCTATACTCCCTTAACCATGTGTCATACCCCAAATTTTACCCCCTAGATTCCATCATTGTTAGTTGCATCATGTGCATAGCATTAAGAAGACTAATTGTTTGATCAATCAAAGTTTGATGTGTTCATCAACATCTCAATTATTTCACTCACTCATGGATTAAGAGTTTCTCTCCATCAACAACCAAGGTTGAGATTGCATCAAGTCAATATCATCAAGTCTCAATTCCTCAAGTGCACAAAATTATGGTTTTTTGGTCAAAGTCAATTGGATATTGACTTTTTAACTAAGGCATAATCTCATGCTTAGGAGCATGATTCAAGACCCTCAAATACATCTTTGGAGTCCACTCACATGACCCAATTCGCTCAAGAATCTTGGTTCATCGACAAATTCAAGATTGGATTTCATCTGATACAAAGTCAACAATTGATCAAAGTCAAAGTTTGACTTTTGTCATTTTTGGACAAACATTACTTCCTCAAGTCAATAATCGTGATAATATGGAAAATGAGTGAATTGGATCATGATTAATCAAGAAAATCACAAAAAGAATCAAAGTTGCCAATTAGGGTTCTTGAAATTTTTCGACGTTATGGAAATGCATGAACAAGTGACTTACTTTCCAAGATCATGACTTCTTTCTCAAGCAACCATTTGAAACACTTAAGGGTTGTGTTTAAAGAAGGAATTTAATATTACAAGATGATGGAAATTGCAGGTCAAAAGCTTTCTTAAAGTGAAAGTTATGATTGATCAAAATTAAGATTCTTCAAGTTGTTAAAAATCCCAACACTTAGAAATTTCTATATTTTTCACCTTATTAAGTGCATAACTTTATGACCACTTTATGATCAATTCAAGCAACCATTTTTCATGCCCAAGGGATTTACTTAAAGATGACATTACATACTTCAATATTGTGAAACTATTGGATCAAGAGGTCATGAGAATTGGAAGATATGAAGTGCCAAAGTTGAGATCTAAAAGTTGTTAAAATTGCCAAAATACTCAGAATTTTTCTAAGTGTCAAACAACTGAAAGATTAAATTTTGATGGCCAATTTTCTCCATGATGCAAGTTGAATTTCCTCAAATGATCAACATGAAAGTTATAGTATATTATGTCTTCTTTCCAATGGTACCAAGATCATAAATTTCTTTTGCTTGAGCATGAAGTTTTGAAGAGGAGAAGTAGCCATGACAAAGCTGATTGTTCAAACCAAAATTTTTTTCTAAGTACTAGGCAGATTTGGTTACACAAATTTAAGGCCATTTTTGGGCACTTTCCAACCACTTTCTCAGCATGTGATCAACTGGAAACTTGTAGTGTCACATGAAACCTTCAAGTTGTTACCAAATTTTACAGCATTTGATATTCATTCACCATGGAGAAACTTAATCTAATGTTCCAACATGAGTTGATTTTGGGCAATGCATGAATTTATGCTTTAATCATGATGACTTGTTTTTGAAGGTATTGAGCTGATCCAAACCTCAGATGTAACATGTGCAAGCTGATAACAATGAGAGGCAAAGTCAACTTGAGGCTACTAAAGCAAAAAAAAATCACTTTTGTACCTTTTTCCAACTTTATGGTTTTCCTATAAAATCCACAAAACAAAGTCAATGTCCATTGCACCATTTCAGACCAATTACACTATAAATAGAGGCCTTGTTCAACTATAAAATACACAAAAAAACCTCAAGAAACTCAGAAATCACATTCTTCCATTTCTCACATTTTCAAAATTGTCAAAGAAACCAAACTTTCAAATTTCACAATTCCAACGTGTTCTTGCTTTTTTCTGATAAAAATAGTGGTTTGATCCATTTACGTGTGTTAGAACAAGATTTGTTCATGACATATTTCCTTGGGTATTGATGATAACAATGTATTGAAAGAATAATGGTTTATTTGATGTGTGTTACATGTGTACAGATTCCAATACTTGTAAATATTCATGTCATAATCTGTTCTACATTAAGTACACTTTGAGAGTTGTTGAATTGCTAACTTCTGGTGGCAGAATCTGAAGAACACTTACTAAGTGATGTCTGACGTAGACTCTGAAGTTGAAGGTCTTAGCATCAGAAGAAGCAACATAATTGTCTCTACACTTAGTGAATGCAAATTGGCTTCTGGTACCATTCAGAGTTGGTGATAAAGGTTAAGATGTTCGTACTGCAGAAAGCAATATGTATTGTCAAATCAGTTTGTCAGCTAGAGTCTATAGATTGCAAGGCTCAAGAAAGGCTGCGATGCTTTATGGATATCTACTATCAACGGCTCTAATAGTACATAATCTCTTGAAGACTCAAAGGTTAAACATGTTACACATTAGATTAAAATCTTCTGGTGTATCTATCTTCAACGACTCATGTACTATGGAGTAACAAAAAATACTCATGATCGAGATACCTCTTCAATGGCTAGTTTCTGAAAAGGCTATAAAAATGGCTGATGTTTCAAGCTGAATCTTTAACAAGGATCAGCCAGAAGAAGGAGTAACAAGATCAACAATTATCAACTCATTGTATATGCATATTTTTCTTATGTAGGTTGTAATTTTAAAAGCCTTAAGATTTCTTACACATTGAATATCTTAGAAATCTTAAGTGCCTTAGGTATTTATTATGGTGATTTCTCGTACGTATGATACTTGTATCATGTACACCTTGTTCTCTATTCAGCTGAGCTTGTTCAGTAGTTTTGATGAAAGTCTTGTGTCATTAGGATACAACTAAGGAAGTCTCGAGCCAAGATGCTTGAGCCACGTAAGTCTCTTGCTATGTGCTTGAGATGTGAAAGTCTTAATCAAATGGATTGATTGAGCAAAAGTGTTTCATCATTAGGATACAAGCAAGGAAGTCTCGAGCCAAGATGCTTGAGCAACGTAAGTCTCTTTTTATGTGCATGAGCAGGGAAAGTCTTAATCAAGTAGATTAATTAAGCGGGAAAGTCTTAAGCCAGTGTGGCTTGATCAGGATAGCTCGGTTCATGAAATTTGGAGCAGTAAGTCTTGACCGATGGGGTGCAAGAAGAGAGGCTCATTTCATGGGACTTAGAGCAAAAGTCTTGGGCTGAGGCACTAAGCAAGGAAGTCTTGGATTCGTGGAACATGAGTAAGAATTCTCGAGTGAGAAGATTGAGTAGAAGTCTTGGACCTTGGGTCTGAGCAATTTTAAAATCTCTTGTAAAGATATGGGACTTGACTACTCTCAGTTTGGAAGGAACCAGTATAAATTTTTATGTCTTCTGCTATTACTTATTTGCTTCTGTTATCATTCCGCTGGTAAGAATTAACCAAAATCTGAACACCAATTTAGATTCTAAACTCTGATCAAATGCAAACTAAAAAAACGAAAAACACAATTCAATCCCCCTTCTTGTGTACTTTTCACACCTTCAATGTGGTGAAAGGTTTGTGTTTGAGTGTGATTAGAGATAGAATACGAGATAAATTGAAGAAATAGAGAGAAGGAAGGAAGTAAGATGAGGGTAGATCATGCATTCCCCTGTTTTTGTTTTTATTTCATATGTCTTTGCCTTGCCGTGTGACATGTCCTTAGCCCTTTGATTGGCTAATCTCCTTTTAACTCAGGGACACTTGTACATGAGTTTCCATTAAATGCACCATGGTCCTTTGTTTTCCAACCTAGAATTTTTTATCACGCTAACCCAACGCACTAGCAGCGAGTCAACACCTCCTTTTAGTCGACTTCTGAATATTGGGCCATAAGCATTGGGTCTTTGCTTAGTGCCACACCCATTTGCAAACTCCACCCCCAGTTATGTTTAGATAATTAGCTTTGGCTCATTCCTTATTTTATTTCTTTTATTTTATTATTGTTGTTTATTCATTTTTTTAATTTTTATTTTTATTTAGTGGTTTTATTTTATATTAATTTTAAAAAATAATTAAAATAATAAAAATGAAAATATTTTTTCTATTAATTAATAATTTTCATTAAATAAAAAATTCATATTTTTTTCAAAGGTCAACACTATAATTCAAAATCAATCTTTACCAAAATAAAATGAAACTTGATCAACATCAAGCGGTTTTCAAAAACATTTCACTGACATCGCATTCAATTTCACAACCACTTCATCATCAAATCAAAAACCAAATCTAACCATCTTCAAAACGTGAATCAAATACTTGATCAACATCAAATTATTTTCCAACTCAAACGCATTAAAATCATTTTCTCAAATAAATCGGATGAAAAAGGATTAATTGGGCGTATGACTCTTTTTCCCCGAGTATTTGGATACTGGATGTGGAGCTCACTTTTAGAATACTTGTCTTCCGTACTAAAATATATTAATTAACTGAATTTATTCAGTTATTTCATAGATGAAAAATGATTAATTGGGCATAGGCATATTTCTTCCCTGAGTATTTGGATATTGGATGTAGAACTCGCTTTTTGAATACTCGTCTTCCGTTAAGGAACCATGACTCAATTCGCCTCACATCTTTCACAATAAATTTGGATAAAAAAGGATTAGTTAGGCATAAGCCTCTTTCTTCCCCGAGTATTTGGATACTGGTTCTAGAGCTTGCTTTTCAAATATTCGTCATCTATCTAAAAAAAAATCCAACCGATCAAACTATCTTGTCTGCCTTAGCGTGATGTCAAAAACTTTTCATAAACGAGAAATACTCCGTCCATTATGAAATGATGCAAACAATGCTACATTCCTAGCATGCATAAGAATAACGTTTTTTCGCTCGAATGCGATAAGAACATAAATTTGTGAGAATCCAAATTATGTTCTCCATTATGATGTGATGCAAATGTTCACTTTTCCATATCTTAGATAGCTAGCAATATTTTTTGCTCGAATGTGACTAAGTACCTTTTGCTAAAATCGACTAACCAACAAACATTTGTTATGTAGAACTACGTAGCCTTGAGTTCTCCATCGCATCTTGGGATACGTAGGAGTGAGATTTAATGTCTCGTCAGACAGCCTAATAAAAACTTGTTTTTCAGTCCTTTCAAACTTTTAAGAAACACAAACATTTTAAAGCTAACACCTAACACAAATCTAACTAAGTGGTTCACGTTGAGTACAACGGATGTGAGAAGTGCTAATACATTTCCTTCGCATAACCGACTCCCAAACTCAAATTTGGTTGCGACGACCATTTCCTTTTTCTTTAAGGATTTTATCAATATTTTCCCTTTCTTTTTAGATAAATAAACTTTGATGATGACTCTGTTATATATATTTTGAACATTTCGTTATGTCCGGGTATTTTTCATGATGTGATAATAAGAAGTGTGAGGTATATTAAGAAATCCTCAATTCAAGGATTGTTCTGTCATTCATCTTCACTAATTTAACTAAAAGCCTTCGGTGATTTAGATTGAGATCTTTTTAATGAATTTAGAAGTTAATTACCTAGTTTTGAATACTCTAAGGTGATTCTCTAGTCTTTTGGAGATCAGAAATAATCAAGTTTGCCTAAGTCGTCCTCAGTAGCTTAATACCACACATTTGTTATTATTGTTTGTGAATTGCAGTGGATAACTAATCTGTTGAGAGAGATCTCTATGTTTCTTCATCACATTGTAACAAGTGCAATTTTTTCACGAGTATTCGAAACATATCAAGACTCTTAAAAATTATGGTTGAGTATAACAAAATCTTACAAATTTGATTTGCAAGGTAAAAATTATCTCCACTTATAAAATATATTTAAGTTACATATATAATGTATGATGTCAGACTCTTTAACACACATTTATCATTTATCGCACTCAGAACTCAACATTTGGAATGTAAATATATAAATGAATTATCAATGGTTGGTTTTTCATTTTAAAAGCTAAGTTCAACCTAAAAAACATAACAAGTACTTCTATTATGTCTATTAAGCCTAATTAATATAATAATATAATAATATAAATAATGACATTGTTATAGATTCTTCCTTCAGTCCCACTAGAAGCTTTATTACCAAGATATTTTGATGTTATCATTTTTCATGTGGACAGGGAAAGATGATCATTCAAAACAATGTGCACTAACTCCATACCAAGAAGAGAATCTAGAGTTTGTCAAACTAGGGACACTAACCTTTATTGTTTAATGAACCAAATTACTCCCACTTGAAAACCCTTTCTCACAAAGGTTTAAAATAATTTTAAAGCTTGCATCACTGTCTCCAATATACTCTAACATTAAGCCCTACCTTTTAAAGCCCATATCCAATTTCAATTCCTTTGCTTGTAAATCATCACTAAATAATAATATTCTCTCAAGCATTTAATTTTAATTTTTAATATTCATTTTTGAGGTACAATGTCTTATTGTTTGACATGGTGCTGAAAACATGAAAATCCCAATCATTTTTTTACTTTAAACAAGATGAAAATGACATCACTATCATGTTCATGTTCATGATAGTACATAATTATGGAAGAAAAAAAATACAAAAAATGATAATGATTAATCATGTGAGTAGATATAATGAGAAACAAAATGTGATTTTCAATTAGCTGCCATGAGTTAGTTTGTGCTAATTACTTTATTGTAGTTTGTCCTTTTTCATTAAAAGAATGGAATTTTTGTTGGAGAAACATGAGTTATGCTAATATGTGGATGAAATGAAACATGTAATATGAAAATAGATAGAGATAATGGCAACATGAGATGTCATCCTCATATGAACAACTTTGGTAGTTGATCAGTTGAAATGGGACATGACATTACTCTAAGTGCTATCCAACTATATTCTGACTCAAATCCTCATGCTACATACTTCTAAGCATTTTTCACGTAACAAAAATATAAAATAAAAGCGGCACTTAATCGACATATTAAAAGGTATGAGTTTAAAATTTCGACTATTTTAAAAAAAATTAGACAAAAAACAGACATATTTAAATGACCGAGTTTAAAATTTTGACTATTTTAAAAAAAATATAGACAAAAAACAGACATATTTAAAGAACCGGATCTGTTTTACGACCTACATCAAATAGATAATGGAATTTGAAAATAATTTGATTAATTATTTCCAAATTAGGCATATAAAGAGCTCTAATCAATATTTCCCCTATGATTTGGGCCATGTAGTTAGACTAATTTGATTCAAAATTACTCCAAGCTTTACAACCTTATATGCTTTATTAACTTTAGAAAATCTTTGATTTTGTTCCCTAGTCACTTTGGCTTTTTTTTCCTTATGTCTCAAATGACAAAACTCATATACACTAAAAGTGTATTTGAATGAAAGATTTTAACGGAATAAAATAAATTTTTGAGATAAAATAATGATGATTTTTTAAAATCTATTATTTTGCAAGTTGATCAAGATATTTTTTTTTTAAAATTAATTGACACCATTTTTTTTTATAAATTCGTAAATTAATCTTTAATAAATTTCAAAATTTATAAACACAAATTAATCCTTATTTTAAAATTTTAAATTTAATCCAAAACTTTTGAATAATTCTATTATTCTTTTCAAACAAATTTTTACAAAAATAAATGTTTTTCATTTAAATTATTTAAATCAGTTAAAATTCTAAAATTCTAAAATATTTTTAATTATCTCATCCAAATTAGATGCATCGTAAATATTATAAAATCTGATTTGTAGGGTAAAAATTATTTTTCATGTTTAAAAACATAATCATGAATTAATTAAGGTGTATCTATATGTAAAAAGATGAAAAAAAAACAGTGATTAATTACAAGCAAAACAAGAAATAAGTCCAACTAAGCAACGACGTGTGGACCTTTTATCCTTCCAAAGCCACAAATATTGGAATCCAGTTTTCTTGCAATATTAATTAACGTGTTTCTTCAATTCAATAGACAAATGGAATCAAAGCACATTATTTCTTATCAACGTGACTAAATCAGTTATGGTTCTACACTTCCACAAATAGTTAAACAACACTTAACTATCACAATTTGTTTATTATAATATACTAAACAATGTATCTCCATTTGTCTTAATCTATTGTTAAGTTATTCTTGCATGTTACACATGATGTAGAAATGCTACATTAAGTTGCATCAGTGTCAGTCTCAAGTTTTTGGAGACTCCGTATAAATTAATTACAGTTTAATAAAGAAAAATAAATAAAAGTCTTATTTAATTACGATTTGATCAGACAAATATTTTCTAAGCCACTATTAACTATAGTTTAATTTTGAAAATTTTGAAGTCATGTGCAGTAGTCTGCTTTATAAACCCTAAAAGATAATCTTGAATAGTTTTAATTAGTTTATGTATTATAATCTTCTTTTTTTTTGTTTAAAGTACTCTTTTTCTAGAACTCTAATCATGTTTTATATTTTCTTAATCCTAATTAGGTAATGTTCTTAGAAGATATAGCATGAAGAATTTGACATTTTGGGGATATAATTTTCTAACAAGATAGGCTTGACTAGTTAGGAAGATGAAAAATATTAAAATTTCCAATTTCACAAAATTTTCATATCTTATAGATTTATAGATTAATAGTCTATACATACCGTATTTAAAAATTTGATGTAAGAAAAAACTTCATCATAATACAAACTAAGGTTCCATGGGAAATTGAGAATCATTGACCATTTTCCCAAAATAACATTTTAGAAAAATAAAGCATAGTTGATGATTATTGAAGAAAATAATGATGATGATTAAAATAGTTTCAAGTGCTTTATTTTGTATTAAAATAAATTTTAATGAAACTTAGGTAGTGTTTGTCTAACAGGAGACAGTTTATTGTCCATGTATTAGAAATTGATTAAAATGAATGAATATAGTAATGAAGTTAGTTAGATTGGTGAATAGGTCCCATATAACTTTCTCACTTTTCATTTCAAATTATTTGAACTTTAGAAATGAGTTGATTATGGTCCATATGGGGGATGGGATGACCCTCCTCCTCATTCACTTAATTGCTTCACTCTTTTGGCCCTCATAATGCCATAGCTCTACTTTTGGATGCTGCAATTTAAGGCCCTGCCACTAAGTTGCTATAATATTGAATTGGACATTACTTTAATCAATTTTGGCCTAACACGACCTTACAAAACTGATTTGTAAGATGAAGAGTGTCACTCTATATAAACTATTTCAATAGTTTATCTCCAATCAATGTGGAACTTTAGGATCTTTCTGATAATATATGATAATTTGTGAGTTTATATTCAACCGACAAATGTTAATATTGTTAGATTTAACGTTATTATTAAAGTTTGAATATAAGATTTCATAGTTGTGTGCATAAGTATTGTCATTAGAGGTGATAAACATCAACCCCTCAAATAAAGAAAATGAACATTGACATGTTATGTTAAACACGAGTTGAAGGTTTGATATATGAAGAGTAAAAACCACGTTTGAGGATGGACCAAGTTAAAAAGCATTGGAGTGTAGTGGAAAGACTTGCCAAGAATCATAAATAATGACAAAAATAAGAGTAGAATAAAAAGATAAATACTTGCTAATTCTCAATTAGTCTCACTACAAACCCATGTTACACATTTGTGTACTTTATTTGGGAAGAAAAAGTAAAAACGGTATGAAAACTATTTCTAAGTATATACTTTTATTTCAAATGTCACATTTCTTCATATAGTTTGAGCCATGGATTTTAGGACTTTGTTGAAATAAAACCAACACTTATTTCTTAATGAATGTATTTTCATTCTCCTTGCGATAAACACAAAAATTCAAGTCTTTGGTTCCTAGAATCACAAGTACATATTCATTGCAATTCCACGCAAGCAAGTAGTTGTGTAGTTAACCATATTTCGTAAGATATTTATCTAGTTTGTATGCATTTGGTCTATGTGAAAATTAAGTAATAATGCAAATATTTTTTTACGAAAATAAGTTGAAAATATCTTATAAATGGTATTGATGTTTTTATAAGTTTTTTTAAACATTTAATCTCACAAAATTTATTCTATTATATAAGCTCAAATAAATCAATACAAGCATACTTTTAGTAATATTCATCTTTTAATTGTTTAGTTTGTATAAATACTATTGAATATTTTATTTATTTATGTTCAAATAAAATAGATTTTTAAATAGGTTAACAATTTAGTCAGACCTTTGAAAAAAATCATACCCTAAATTTAAAAATAAGTCTATGACATGTTATAGACCAGATTTAAGTTTTGATATTTTTAATATTTCAAATTTAAACTTGACAAAATCTAACTCAATTTAATTTATTCCCGCACCTATAGCCAAGTGATTGAGAGCATAAGAGAGGGTGTGTCTCATCATTGTTCTATAATGTGCGGTGATGTTGAAGGACTTAATTCTTTAATGCAATCATTGTGGTATTTTGGATCGAACTCTAATTTAGACGGGGATGACTTCATGGTTCAATAAAGGTTTAGCATGTAGTCGAAGTCTATTCACATGTTGTAGTCCAAGTATGCTCAAACACGCACTAGTCGAAATGTTAGGATTGTTAGCATCTCAAATTGTCTCTTATTAGCCCAATTGTTAAGTTAATTTAGTATTCTATAAATAAACTACTTCTCTCAAGTTGTTGAGAGAGGTTAATTGTTGTTATTCACTTGTAATCTTTGAACTCTTATTGAGTAAGTGAATAATAAAATAGTTTTAATCAGTTATAGTCCTTCTTCTTCCTTATTTTCTCTCTTTCGTAAAACCTAACAGGGTTTCTTATGTTTATTCAAGAAACTCAATCTGTATCATATTTTGATTTGTTCTTGGCGACATCGATTCACAACAAACTGATGTGGTGAGCAAGGAGGAGAATATGTCGTCAATAAATTATGAGATTGGGATTTGGAACATCCACCGGTGTGAATGATTTTGGTTTATGGCGCTTGAAGATGCAAGTCCTACTAGTTCAGCAGGGTTTGTTAGAAGCATTGAAAGGATCGGAGAAGATGGATGTTGCTTTAACGGAGAAGGAGAATACAATAATCATCGAAAAATCCCATAGTGTAATCATCTTAAACCTTGGTGATAAGTTTCTCCGACAGGTTTCAAAGTAGAAAATTGCGACGAGTGTGTGGACGAAACTCGAAAGTCTGTACATGACGAAATGGTTGGTCAATCGCCTCTACCTGAAGCAAGCTTTGTATTCATTCAAGATTAGTGAAGACAAAGTCTTGGCTGAGCAGCTGGATATGTTCAACAAGTTGATTCTTGATCTTGAAAATATCGAGGTCAAGATTGATGATGAAGATCAAATATTGTTGATGTTATGTGCTTTACTTAAGTCTCATGCTCACTTCAAATAAACTCTCTTATATGGAAGAGATTCATTGACGTTTGAAGAAGTTCAATCAGCCTTGTACTCTAAGGATTTGAACGAATGAAAGGAGTACAAGTCATCTTCTGTTGGTGAAGGTTTGTCTGTTAAGGGGAAATTCTTGAAGAAAGATGGTAGGTTTGAGAAAAACAAGGATAAAGTTCTACACAATTCTTATGATGATAATACTTCTGCAACTAGGTGTTATGACTGTAAATGAGGGTTATACAAGAAAGGTATTCCCTAATCGATTGAATAATCATGGTTGAAAGAATAATGGTAATGCAACCATTTTGCAAAATAATTATGAATCATCTGATGTCCTGGTAATTTAGAAAGAATCTGATTTAAATTTTGGATTTTATATAAAACATTCTTATAATCGAATCACACACACATTTATGTAATAAAAATAATTTTCTAAGTTAAATTGAAATATATATGTTCTTTTAACATTTTTTACTATAATAAATTTTTGCCTTCAAAATGCTTTAATGATCTCTCTTTTATTTTATATTTAAAATAAACATGAGAATATAGAGTAATACATCAAAAAAAGTTTTTATAAGTACTTGAAAAATACAATCAACTATCTATCCATTAAAATAAACTAGCACAAGAATTCCTAAAATATCCTCTTTTTTTTTTATAAAAGAAAATTGCACTAACAAAAGAGCATATTTGTAATTAACAAATGCTAAAAAAAAATTGAAACTACCTCTTTTTACCACCTCATTTATTTCCCACTTTTTACTTTTTACCTTTTCACTATTCATTTTCTTCTCTTAATTCAAATTTCAAATTTCAAATTTCCTCCATATTTCTTTTTCTCACACTTTCTCACTTTCATTTTTTTTTCTCCATTTTTTTTCTATTTTATTTTTTTTAAGTGTAAATAACAAAATTTGAACCTCTTTTTAATTTAACGAAGAATAACACAGAAAAATATTGAATTTTTAAAATACAAATAAAATAAAAACATAATAATTTTATAATTATTATATATAAAAAATATTCATAAGTTATATGATTATTGTTCATTTTATAATTAAGTAACTCATTTGAAATTGACATGTGTATCTAAATACATTTTATATTGTATCAAATTGGATAACACTCAATAACATTGCACACAACTAACTTTCCATTCCACTCGTCACTGTCGGGACAATATCAATTTTATTTTAATCAACAACTGTCTTTATTTGAGAGACAAATTTTTTATTTTCAAATGTGAATTTTTTTCGTTCTCCATCTCACGGGTCTCTTTTTTTATATGATTATTTAATACAATTGAGTTTATATGATTATTTTCATTTTACAATTAAATAACACATTATAAATTGACATGTGTATTTAGAAATATTTTGTACGGTATCAATTTGAATATCATTCAATAATGGTGCATACAACTAACTTTATATTTCAAGGGTCACTAATATGATAATATCTATTTTATTTTAAATTTACACGTGTATCTAAATATATTTTATACCATATTAAATTAATTTATCCGTGCGTACACACGGGTATCTTACTAATTGTAAATAAAAAGATACTTTTAACTTCTTTTATTGTTTTCTTCAATTTGTCTCAAATTATTAAATGAGAATACATATATTTTTTAATAATTTATTTAATTTTAGTTATTAGATTAGAGAAAATAAGTTTTATTCAATAATGTATCTTTATTTAAAAAATTAGAGAAAATGTTGATATGAATTTTGATTTGTAATTTTAACTTTTGTTTTTAATAATTGCAAAATTAATAGTAACTTAGCATTCATAGTGTTTGAAAGGTGACTTGTTACTGCATCTTTAAACTACTTATTATTGATAGTTGTTGCAAATGACTGGATAACTTACTTTTTAACTTATTTATTCAGTTTTGCATAGAATTGTTTACTGGCACTGGATAATATTCTACTAAATATCTCTTATACCCAAAGTCATTGATTGAACTCTTATGAAAGTAAATCCTATTGAGTTTGTGAGTTACACTTAGCTAGTCTCTTAACTAAAAAACCTATAAAAATAGGAGAGTTTTAGGTACACGAGTCACGATTGTCCACTCAAGTCTTCTCATTGGGCGATTCTAATCCAAGGACTATGGACATGGGTCATGGACTTCTTATAAATGGAACACTTTTCCCCTACTGATCTAAATCCATGCACTATAGACACGAGTCACGGTATCCATATCAATGATTTGTCTATCCCTACCCCTACTTTATATAAGTCTTGGATTCAGGACAAGCACAAATGAGGTTATTCCCGAATACATGATTGTTCTCATTAATCACAACGTGATTATTCTCATCAATCTCCATGTGATTATATCACAACCATCATGGGATTAAACACAATTACCATGTGATTATATTTAATCACAATAGATCATAACATGTTTCCATACAAGCTCATTGAAGCGCAATTATGACATTGTTCCCCATCCATGCCTTCATCATTCTCGTGGGCAAGACAACTCATCTCACGTGACTACTCGCTCACGAGTATACACCAAGGCACCTCTAACATTCGAGTATCACAACCTAAGTTATTTACCATAACTTAAGTTATCTTTACTAATTTAATTCACCTAACAATAACTCAAGGTTTACTCTCACTCATCATCATGCAACTTGCTTCATTCATTATTCATTCTATACATACGCATCATATTATTATACATGAAGCACACATAATAATTCATTATCATTACCCAAATAATAATTGGAACATAAACATGGTTTCTCTTTACCAAAGATAGAGCATTGGACTAGCTTTACAATGTATCCGACCTCACATCAATCAGAGTTACAAATCATGTTTTATGGTGGAAACAAGGAAATAAGTAATTTCTCAAAATTTCAGAAATCTCGCCTAGCGTGGTTCAAGCGAGGTCAAATAAAATGTCATTTTTCTTAAAATTTGTTGTCTCACTTAGCAAGACATATCCTCACCTAGCGAGTATATTAGAACAACTTCTGCACTATGAACTCATACGCACACCTAGCGAGCAGTTCTCTTGCTTAGCGAGAAATGTAGAGTTCAGCCAGTGTGAAAATGTAACAGGAAGGGAAACAAACCACACATATCATCATGTATCATCATATTGCATCTAATAACACCAAATATCATGGTTTGACATAAATAAGCATGCAAAACAAAGATGATCATGCATCAATATCAATTTCACACAAATAGCAAAAATTCACAAAACCCAAATCCCATTTCATGAATTCCCACCAGCCCTACCCCAAAGCTAGGTCTAACTAGGAACTCACCTCTAGAAGATCAAAATGATGAAAGATTGGGATGAGTTCGTGATGATTCAAGCTTTGATCTTAACTTTCCAACTTTTCATCTTTTTCCCTTTTTTCTTTTCTTCTCTTTTATGAATGGTAAGAGAGAGTGGGAAAAACAAATATCTATGATGGTCTTTGTCTCCTAGTGAGAATTGACCATCTACCTATGAAACCAAAATGTTAATTCTTGTAGTAATTAATTGAGTTAAGTAATAATTAGTCTCATATAAGTTCACTAATAATTCTATTTGTTCCAACTGACAAAGAATAAAGCATTTGTAACTCAAATCATCTTAACTAACAAGGAATGTGGCATTTAAGAGGATATGGGATATTATAGGCGCCACTTCATGTGAAATTGAAAGGCGGAATCACAATAAAATATTCAATGTGTCGCACAAAGAACAATGACAATTAACCAAATGGATACAATTCAATAAAAATATAAAAGGTGAGAATAAAAAGAAATTGTTTGTCCAATTCAATAATATTGATCTACCCTAGGGGAGAGACCAACTCTCTGAATAAACATACTTCAAAATTGTTACAAGAGAATATAATATGAGTTATAATAAAATAGACTTGAAGGTTTTCAAGAACAAACCATATTTTCTACCATGGTGTTTCCCAATCTCTTTAGCTCTCAATATATGAACTCCATAAACTCAAGATATTTAAAGTATTTCTCAATCCCCTTTGATAAACCCAAATGTTACCTGATCTCACCAAATCAGAAATGATCAATGTCCTGCCACGCGTCGTTGGATTGCAGCTTTCACTAGGGTTAAGGAGAAAGAAGGGGGTGTATCTGCAAGGCGCTCCGATGCTTAAGTGAGTAAATGATCAGAGTGGGAGAGAAAATAGAGAGAAATAGGTGTAGAGAATAAGATACCTAACCCTCTAGTGAAAGAGGGTATTTATAGAGAGACCCTAGCACAGGGCCAACTGTTACATCGCATTGGGCCAGACTGCCAGGCCCAACCCAAGTAACTGCCAGGGCTTACGAGGCGTAGTGAAGAGCAGCATGTGGTCTTCACCCTAGATTAACTACCCCGTGATCTTCGGAAGGTAGGATGACCAACTCTTTCAGAGGTGGGTAGTTATCGGATGACGTGTCCCCGAGTGGGGGAGCGCGTGGATAACATGGGGGAAACGTGTGAATCTTCCCGTCAAAGGAGTCGTCTTCCCGACATATGTGGCTCGTGCCCGACATGGGAGGATTAGGTCTTATTAGGCCTCCCCAACTTAGTGTTAGGTTGGGCCTGCCCAGCTGAGGGGCAAGTCCCGCCCCAGTCTAGAACAGGAGCCCCCTAAGTCGTTACTCCGAAACAGAGGAGTGATGACTTAAGGAAAAGCCCACGTCGGGGACAGGTAGAGAAGGCGGTCTTATGCCCGAAATATGAAGTCGAGGGCCATGCTCGTCAGGATACCATGTCAGGGAGGTGAAAAGATGACCGGGGCGCTAGCTTTTTGAGCTCGGGGGAAAAAGAAGGGGCATGGTCAATCACGGTTGACACGTGTCGGGTGCCCATTGCTCATCCTAGGGCGGCTAGTTATAGGGGTGTTTGAGTGCCTAGGGGCGCCTCAAGTCCCGTGCTAGCCCTATAAATAGCCCTGTCTCGCCCCATTTCTCACTTTTCACTCTCTATCTGCTCTTGACATTGCTTCCTCTCTCTTCTGTCTCTTCAAGTTCCGCGCAGTATCATCCGCCGTCAGCCGCCGTTCCGACCGCCGCCTCCATCGTCTAAGACAGTCACTCCAAGTAAGTTTCTTGATTTTTTGTTCTGTCTTTCACCTTTTTCACCTTGTTTTACTTATTTTCCGACGATCCCGCGGTGGACATGATGAATGTCCTAGGGAGATCACAGGGTTTCTCGGTGTATACGTCGGGCAACCCCATAAGAAATAGTAGGGTTAGGATGAATGTCTCGGGGATAAGTGTTGAAGGCCCCGGGCAGGTAGGTTGATCATGGATGAATTCCCTTGGGACACATGTTGAAGCCCCCAAGCGTATAGGATAGTTTTGAAGGTTACCCCGGGGAGCCAGGAGGATTTTCGTGGGTGCGTTCTGGTTTAGGCGCAGTTCCTCCTCTGGAGTTTTACACACTCTGCCGGGGACCAACGTCGGGGACCATGCTCCCATTTGTCAAGGTGCTAGAGGTTCTGCCCGTGGGAGTCTCCCCTCTTCGCCCTTTCACTTGATTTACGGTGGAAGGGTGGATTTGATTCTAAACGTCTAATTCGCTAATTTCCTCTGCTTTTCAGGTGTAAATGGCTGCTTGGGCCCAAGGAACTGTTGAAATTGACGACGAGGAAGATTCTCCGATGGCGCTGCCTGGCGAGGAGCACATGAGATCCCCCGAGGATTGGGCCGGGGAAGAGCCCTTGAGTATCTCCTCTCGCTTTACTGAGGATGATTCTGACGCTTTTGCCAACGTCGAGGATCGTGTCGAGGACTCCATTGTTACCTGGAAGGCATACAGACTGCGGGTAACCCACTAGATATGCTCGACATACGGGGGAATGAGATTCTCTATGTACGAGTTCGCCTTCCGGGAGGCGGGGCCGCACCTTACTTTCACCAACTTTCAGCTAGAGGTCTTTGATTGACTTCGGCTATCGCCCTCACAACTTCATCCCAATGCCATCGCGTTCGTGTGAGAATACGGGATCGTTTGTCAGTATCTTGGTGTCGGGGCTACTCTCCCGCTCTTCTTCCACATCTTTCATCTCCAGAGGCAACCTATCGATGGTCGACACAGTTGGGTGTCTTTAAAGTATTCGAGGAGACTCTTTCGAGCATATATGGATTCTATCCAGCACTTTAAGGAACGGTGGTACGTCGTTAGACCAGTCACCCATGTGGCCACAAATTCCCTTTTTGACCGCGAGGTCCGAGAGAAGGACGGACAGCCCGAGGAGGTTTTGGTGTCGAAGATCCCTCTGGTTTGGATGGAGGAGCATTTCAACAGAGGCACTGATAGTTATATCGTGTGGCTAGACTCGATGAACGCCAAGGACCAAACGGCTTACCAGAAGTTGGTCTCTTTCATGGCCAACTTTTCCCCTGCGAGGTGTGTGACCTCGGACGGGAAGTTCATCCTCGAGGCAAACGGGGAGATTTGCACGGAGTCGCACTTAATCAATACGAGGGCCCTCCTCGAATGCGCTTCTGATGAGGAAGCTTTGCACCTCTTAGGTAGTAAGTTTGCTTTATTTCCTGCGTGCCTGACTTTGGTTTGATATGCTAACTTCGTTTGTTTCTCTTTTGCAGGTAGCATGCATGAGCATGTGAAAAATTTGGCGGCCACCAAGGCCGGCAAGAAATCGGGCAATGGAAGGGTGGTGCAGGTGAAATAGTTGCCTGGTATAGATTCTCGGCCCGGCGGGTCGTCTTCCTCTCTCCAAGGTAGTCAGTATCCCTCCTCACAGGGCACACCAAAGAGAGTGCGATTGTCGGGTCCGAAAATCGTTGATCTCACTAACGGGAGTGCCGATGAGAGGTTTGTCCTCCCACCCTGTCACCTATGGCCTTGGTTCTTCAGTGGGGCCAACTCTCCCGTGGTGGGTGCTGCAGAGGCCAAAGCTGTCCTGGGTGCTAACAAGAAGACGAGGAAGAAGATTTTGTCTGAGGACCTGGCCGAAGTGATTCAGGTCTTCGAGACGACCATGGTTCTTAATGATGAGGCCTGCTCCTCGGCTGATTTCTCCAAATTACAAGTCGACTTGGCAACTGTCAAGGTAAAGAGGAGAAAATTGGCTGCTGACCTCGACTAGATGAAAGAAGATAGTGATGCCTAACGTAAGCTGTACGATGAGGTGGAGAAACAGCTGAAGGCCGCGGGCAAGGAGAAAACGAGGCTTATGGTGTGTATCAATGAACTCGAGGCGGTTTTGCGACATGCGGAAGACGAGACCGAGGAGGAAAGGCGGAAGGGGACTCGGGCTGCCCTGCTATGTAGGATTCGGGAGCTCGAGCAGGATTGCTTAGGGGCGCTTTAGGTGGGTTATGACAGCGCCATGAAGCAGCTCTGGCTTGTGAACATGGATGTCCCGTCTACTACAGCAGGGACGGGTCCTTTCCATCAAATTATTGCAGGTCGCGTGGTTGCTCCAGAGCCTGACGAGGAAGATGAGGCTCCGGCCGAGGATGGTGGTGTGCAGGAAGAGGCCTCTTAGTCTGTTTGTTTTTTCTGGCCTGCGTGCCTATTTTGATTTTTCTGGCCTGCATGTCTGTATTTGTTTCGAGATGTATTGTCGAGCCGACGTGCCCTTTTATGTAACTATGTGCAATGGGTTCTGCCCGCTTTTTATTGAATGAATCTTGTTATCTTCTACTGTGTATGCTTGTATGTTTATTTTCTTTTATGTATGAATATGTTTACTTGCTCGACATACGGTGTCACCAACTGTGTGGAGAATGAGTCGGGTGGTCGGAGATGGTACCCGACCGACTAGGGGTTAAGGTCCTTGGCAAAGGCCCTTCCCCAGGCGTGAACTTCCCATCGTGAGCTGGGTGTTTTGCCCCACTGGTACGACAGCGGTGGAGCTCGATCGAGGGGTCCCCGCTGGAGCAAGGGTCGTGCTCGTACACACAAAGGGCTGACTCTTGTCTTTTGTTTTTAAAATTAGGAGTCGCGGTGGTACCGTGCCGCACCCCTGTGTCGCGACGTCGATGGATCGCGGGCAGTGTTTAACTGTAATACTGTTTTAAGTTTTTCTGCATTCCATGGTCGAGCAAGTTTATCCCCTAGTAGGTTTTCGAGGTATTAGGCCCTGTTTCCCGTCTTGTCCCGGACGCGGTAGGCATCTGTCGCACTTCTTGACGTGTTCTTTCGCGTCCTGCTGCATGGTTGACCAATAGTACCCTGCTCGTAACGCCTTGCGGGCGAGTTCTCTCCCGCCTAGGTGTTGGGTGTTGATATCCTCGTGGATCTCTTGGAGTATGCCGGACACCTGGGATTTGTCGAAGCATTTGAGAAGGGGAATGGAGAACCCTCGCCTGTATAGTTTGTCTTTGACCAAGGCATAGGAACATGCCTAGAGCCTAACGACAGTTACTTCCTTCGAGTTTTCGGGAAGTCTCCCCGTGCGCAGGTACATATACACCGGAGTCATCCAGTAGTCGCTATCGCTGATGGCATTTACCTCGGGGGCCTTGTGCCCCTCTTGATGCTGGGGGAAGGCAGGATTTCCTGGATAACGGATTTGTTTCTGCCCTTCCTTTTTGTGCTAGCTAGCTTGGACAAGACATCTGCTTCGCGTGAGACATGTGTTACCTCCGCAGAATCAAAACTCTTCATCTTTTCTTTTACCAAGGACAGATACTCGGCGGGGTTTTCATTCTTGGTTTGATATTCCCCTCACACCTGTGAGGCCACGAGCTGGGAGTTTGTGAAATTTTTCACCTCTTTGGCACCCAAATCTTCAGCCAGGCATAGGCCTGCGAGAAATGCTTCGTACTTGGCCTGATTGTTTGATGTCAGGAATGCCAAGGCGAGGGAAACTTCTATCAGAGTACCTTCTTCATTTTCTAAGATAATTCCTGCTCCACTTCCCGTCAAGCTAGAGGTACCATCGATGAAGATGGTCCATTTGTGCACCTCGGATGTCGGGGAGTTCACAGACGTCATTTTAGTGACAAAATCGACCGGGACTTGGGCTTTGAGGGCCTTCCTGCTTTCGTATTGGATGTCGAACTCGGATAGTTTGAGCGACCATTTGAGCATTCGTCCCGACATGTCTGGTCGTTCTAGTATTTATTTGACGGGTTGGTCAGATTTGACCATGATCGTGTGATCCAGGAAGTAATATCGTAACCTCCTGGCCGCGTTGATGGTGGTAAAGGAGACCTTCTCGATCTGTTGGTACCTGAGCTCAGGGCCTTGGAGAGCTTTGCTCGTGAAGTATATTGGCTTCTGCCCGTCCGGCCTTTCCCGGATCAACGCCGCGCTGACAGCCTCCTTAACGACGACGAGATATAGGTACAAGGTCTCCCTGACCTCTAGTCTTGATATCATCGGTGGCTCCGAAAGGACTTGTTTGAGATGGCGGAGAGCTTGCTCGCATTCCTTGGTCCATTCGAATGCGGCCTCCTTGCGCAACAGTTTAAAGAAGGGGAGGGCGTGTTGAGTGGACTTGGCAACAAATCATGATAGGGACGTGAGCATCCCGTTTAGTGACTGGATGAACCTCTTTGTGTTCGGAGTGGCGAACTTAGGGAAGGTTTGGCACTTGTCCAGGTTGGCGTCTATTCCTCGTTCCGTTAGGTAGAAGCCGAGGAACTTTCCTACTCGCATACTGAAGGTGAATTTGTTGGGGTTAAACCACATCATGCACTTCCTCGCTGTTTCGAAGACTTTCCGGAGGTGAGCGATATGGTCGACCTCGTCTCGCGACTTTATGATCATGTCGTCCATGTAGACTTCGAGCATGTCGTTGATTTCGCCTTGGAAGACTTTGTTCATCATCCTTTGATAGGTCGCCCTGGCGTTCTTTAGACCGAAAGTCATTACGTTGTAGTAGTAGTTTCCTGACTCGATCATGAAGGTCGTATGCCGCTTGTCGGACTTCGCCATGGGGATTTGATTGTATCCTGAGTACGCGTCCATGAACGACATGAGTTTGAAACCTGCAGAATTGTCGACGACTTTGTCGATGTTAGGCAACGGGTAAGCGTCCTTGGGACACGCCCGGTTGAGATCAGTGTAATCAACGCACATTCTCCATTTTCCATTAGATTTTTTAACAAGTACAACATTGGACAGGAATGTTGTGTACTGGGCTTCCGAAATAAAATTTGCCTCTAGGAGGTCTTTTACAGCTCTTTGAGCAGCCTCCGCTTTCTCGAGGGACTGCCTACGCCTACGTTGAACTATGACCCTAGCGATTGGATTTATGGAGAGGTGGTGGCATGCTACGTCGGGCTGGAGCCTCGGCATCTTGACAACGCTCCATGTAAAGAGGTTTGTGTTCTCCTGCAGGCAAACTTTGAGTTGTTTCCTTGCTAGGTTGGGCAAGCCCTTGCTGATCTTCATGCCTCTTTCGGGGTTGTCTCCTAGCATGATGAACTTGAAGTCTCCGTATAGGATGGGGCGTGTTGGATGGGGGAGCTTCCTGTTGTCCTTTAGAGGTGTGCCCTCGGAGTCTTTGCCTTGTCTCTGCTTTCCGAAGAAACGACTGTTGAGGTCGACAGAGTTGACGTTCGAGAGGGGCTTGGTTCCTCCATTCGAGCTGGCCGGTTTAGGGGTGACGTTTATGGAGCTAAGTCCTTTAAGTGCCGCCTCGAAGCATCTTATGGCTGCTTCGATGTCTTTGTAGAGGGTGACGACCCGCCCTCTGGTGGTGTATTACTTCATATTCAGGTGGACCATCGATGGTACTGCGGTCGGCTCGACTAAAGTTGGCCATCCCAGGATGCACTGATACAACGAAGGACACTCGACCACCAAAAAGCAGACTTTCACCAGTCTGGTCATTTCCTCCGCCCCGAAGGTGACAAGGAGCTCCACATATCCCCAAGGCTTGGTGGTTATGATGTTGAAGCCCTAGAGGTCGGAGCCTACGTACGGAGTCAGGTGGCTTTCGTCCAGCTGCAGGGTGGTGAATAGGTGGGCGTACATGATGTCCACCGAACTTCCTTGGTCGACCAGGATTCGGCGGACGTCGATATTCTCCATCTGTGCTCTGATCATAAGGGGAATGCTGGTGTTGGGTGTCCCTTCGGGGAGCTCCTTAAGATAAAAGGTGATGTGGTTCGATTGCCCTTTGAACCGATCAAGGGTAGCGTTCATCTTCGAGCTCTTGTCGATGAGCTCCTCAAATTTTCGCTTGACGGACCCGACTGACAGCTAACTGGGTCCCCCACCCGATATTACCAGTGTGGTCGGGAAGTCCTCCCACGGGCTGAGGGCGGTCACTGGTCTGGCGGGCTCGCTGAAGAGAAGTCCTCTGGTCGAGAGACGCATAGGGCCACTTGTAGTCCTGCTTCGTCGGAAGGAATTGACGCCTCTTCGACCTTCTTCGTCTCGCGGGTTTTAGGTCGGGGGGCTTCTCCTTTCCGAGTGTACTGTTTTAGATGCCCCTCTTTGATTAAAATCTTGATTACATTCTTTAGGTGAATGCAATCCTCTGTCATGTGTCAGTGGCTCTGGTGGAATCGGCAGTATTTGGACTTTTCCGCGTTGGGCTATTGGTTTTGGAAACCGGACACCTCCCCGCTGGAACTCTGAATTGATACACTTAGCCAGGATGCGCTCGTGGAGAGCTGTGAGTAGCGTGTACTCGGTAAATCGGCATGTTAGGCCCCTTTGCTCGTTTTGTCGAGAAGGAGCAGGTGGGGTATCCTCACACCTCGTGCTTTTAGGGGCTTCTTGGTTGCGCCTGGCCCGAGCGGTGTTCGTGACCTCTATCTCCTCATACTCTATATGTGACTGGCCAATGTGGAGGAGGGCATTCAGAGTAAGGGGGTGTGCGAGGCCGACAACTTTCGTAAAGTCGGAGTGCAGCCTGATGCCCCTCTAGATCAGGAACTTTTTCATGTCGTTCGTTGTGGACACTTGGACGGCCTCGCGATTGAACCTCTCTATGTAGTCTCTAAGAGGCTCGTTCTTCCCTTGAAAGATGGCCTCCAGGATCGCCATTGTCTTTGGATGGCGTCGGGACGCTGTGAAGTGCCTAGAAAACTGGCGCTTCAGTTTGCCCCATGAGGCGATGGAGTCGGGCGCAAGGCGTTTGTACCATGCCATGGCCCCTTTCCTCAAGGTAGTGGGTAACAACCTGCACTTGATAGCTCCCCGGACGTTTCTATAGTCCAACATCGTGTCTATGATTTCGATGATGTCGTCTGGGTCGGTCGTCCCATCATAGGTTGCCAAAATTGGAGGCTTCTCCATCCCGGCGGGCAACGGTGCTTCGTCGCTCCGGACGGGAGATAGCGAGGGGGAGGCTGAATCCAGGAGGTTTCGTCACCGACGTGGGCTCTTTGGCTGAGTCCTCGGCTTGGAAGAGGTCGAAACTGCTTTGTTCTCCTTCGGAGTCGGGGAGCTTCGCTCTTCTCGAGGAGGGGACTTGTCCCTCTTGTGAGAAACTGTCGGCTGGGGTCGCTCAAGACGGGGACGATGCCCTGTCGGTCGGGGCGATGGGCTCCTGGAGTCCTCCACGTACCGTGTTTTTCACGAAGGAGGCGAGGGACTGAGGGAAGCCTGGTGATGGTGTCTTCGCGGGGGAGAGAGGCTGACAGAACATTATCGAAGGTGTCTCCATGGGGGAAACAGGCTGACAGAGTGTGGTTGACCGTGTCTCCGTTGGGGAGGAGACGGGCTGGGAGAAATCGGACGACAGTGTCTCCACGGGGAAGAGCGCGACGGTTGTTCTCTCTTGAGCATCCTTATCCGTTCGTTCTTCCTGAATATCATTAGGTTGGTTTGATTAATCGCCGCGGACAGGGCTGTGACGGTAGGGTCGGCGCCCGTCGACACCAGAATAGGCTGGTAGACAGTCGGGCTATCTAAATGCTGCGCAACATTGTAGGTCGCGTCTTCTGAAAATGGGGAGGCGGTGCGCCCGTCTCGGTGGTCACCTTCCTCGTTGTAGACGAATGTGTTGGGGGCGTGGCCGTCCCTGTTGGGCAAGGGGGTAACGACAGATCCTGAGGCATTGTTATTGCATGGGCTGGCCATGATTGGAATGGAAGTTGAAGGTTGATTTCGCTTTGGTTCTTAAGCTTCTGTGCTCGGACAGGAGAAATAACGGGGAAGCTGAGTTTCCCACAGACGGCGCCACTGATCTCAGCTGATCAAAAAGGATCAGTGGCCTACCACGCGTCGCTAGATTGCAGCTTTCACCGGGGTTAAAGAGAAAGAAGGGGGTGTACCTGCAAGGCACTCTGATGCTTAAGTGAGTAAAGGATCAGAGTGGGAGAGCAAGTATAGAGAAGTAGGTGTAGAGAATAAGATACCTAACCCTCTAGTGAAAGAGGGTATTTATAGAGAGACCCCATCGCAAGGCCAACGGTTATATCGCATTGGGGCAGACTGTCAGGCCCAACCCAAGTAACTGCCAGGGTTTACGAGGTGTAGTGATGACCAGCACGTGGTCTTCACCCTAGATCAATTGCCTCGTGATCTTCTGAAGGTGGGCTGACTAAATTTTTCGGAGGTGGGTAGTTTCCTGATGACGTGTCCTCGCATGCGGGAGCACATGGAGAATATGGGGGAAACGTGTGAGTATGCCCGTCAAAGGAGTCGTCTGCCCGACATATGTGGCCCGTGCCCGACATGGGAGGATTGGGTCTTATTAGGCCTCCCCAACGTAGTGTTGGGTTGGGCATGCCCGGCTGAGGGACAGGTCCCGACCCAGTCCAGAACACTACCAAACACCATGAATAAAATCCTAGGAGTTTCTTCTCTTGCTTCTCACAAGGATTTCCACATACTATTCAACCCGTTCAAATAACAAGTGAGAGTGAACTATATTTATAATTGCTCAAACCTTAAAGATCCAAATTCGGCCCAAAACACGACTCTTCACAAAATAAATCTAAGAAACGAACTGACCTGATACTCACGCATCATCGCTCGCCCGACTCCATCGTCCCACCAGGCCTCTATTGCATGACTTGCATGTCATTGTGTTGTTGATTCATCAAAGCGCCTCCACAATCGCTATCGCGCCACTTCCTTAAAAACTGACAGTACTGAAACCTGTGTTTTCTCTTGTTTTTTCTATTTAAGATTTTGAGGTATATTACAACATAAATAATGACACTAATCCTTATTGTTGTTTTGGTGAGGAGGAAGAGGAAAACAAATTAGAAGGGGAGATTAATATTACAATTTTAGGAATGATGATATTTGAATATTTGTTTTTTTTTTATGTTTGATATGAATAACATTATTTTATTATTTTCTTATAGTATGAAGGTTTTTCTCAATTTTTTTAAAATTCAAATATATTAAATAAATAAAAAATAAAAACAACACGAAAGTATTAAATTAAATAGTTTATTAAATAATATTCGCCATTGTATAGGAATTAAACCCCTAAACAAATTGGCATTGATTTATCCTTTTATATAATGAAGTGAATTAAATAATTGACATCATTCTCTTTATTTATTTCTCTCTCAAAATCATTTTTCTTATAATATTATAATTCTTTGGTTTCATCCATTAACAAAAAAATTACAAAAATTCAAAATTAAAGTCATTCCATTTGATCATTATTGTGTGATTATTTATAATCTATTACAGTATATAAATAGAATACTTTATTTTGGTGTGACCTATTTTTCTACCATTTTTATCCTTATTTTATTGTGTAATTTACTCAATAACTTCCTATTATTAACTTCCACATAATTTTTTATTATTAACTTTCACATAACTTATTATTAATTTTCACATATTGTATTTCTTTTTTAAAATTATTTTAACAAAAAATATCGCTTATATTTTTATGCGCAAATGAGAGTTCTTATCATGGTCATGATAAGTGAACAATGTCATCGAAACAATAATAATTGGTAGTGCTCAACCAAATCTCAAATTTCTCCTTCTATTTAACAATGTTAATTATTTGTGTTACTTCCATTTTTTTATAATTTTATTATTTCATTGGCTGCTCTAGACAAAATACACTATTTTTAAAAATGATTCATGCCATGGTCATGATAAATGAAATGACATAATGGATAGATTACTTAACTTTTTTATAATTTGTGTTGCTTCCATTTCTTTATAATTTTATTTTCTATCATTGAATTATTCACATGTATTTGTACTCAACACATTTAGTTTTTTTTATTTTATTTTAAATTATACCATCAATAAGATAGAAGGAGAAAGCACAAGATAGAGTGAAAATCTATTGGATTTTACAATGACAAAAAGCAAACAATTGTTAATGTGGCAAGTAAAGCATATGAAGCATATGTGCAATATAGTTATATCTTCCTTATTCTATTCTTTATTCATGGTTGTACACGACAACAACATAGAACCGGTTGCTAAAAACTTATATCTCATCCACAATTTTGAGAATAAAAGAAATCGTCTTTGAATTTTTTTTATCACTTTTTTTTTTCAATTTCCCACTCTTCTACCTTCAATCTATTTTTGTAATTTTTCTATTAATTTATTATTATTATTGCTGATATTATTGATTTTGTGTAATAAAATTGAATTTTTTTATCTACAACAATATTTGTAACAATATATAAAGAGAAACATAACTTAAGTAAGTTATAGCTTATTTTTCTTTCTAAAATATCATTTTTCAATTTTTTTTCCATTGTTATTTACTCACCATACCTATAAATAAATAATCGATAAATGAGTTTTTTTTCATTGTCAACTTCTCACTATATTCATATATTAATAACTTCTCACACATTCTTCAGAAAATACATGTCTTCTATAATTCTCTTTCATCATTATTTATTTTCTAAATTCATTATTTTTAGGCATAATTAGTCTCTGGGTCTCATAAGTTAATTTTAAGTTCCGCTTTAGTCTCTTAATAAAATTTTTTTTTACAGTTTGATCCCGTAATATTAATTTCGTTAGCAATATTGGTCTCTTCTGTTAGTTTAACTGAGAAAATGTTAGTATTTGTCAACGTGGTGTGTCAACTGTGTAATGATTCACTTGTATCAAACATGGTTATTATTATTTTTCTTGATATTCAAACGTGATTCCAGAAAGTGTTTGTGTGCATTTGATTCAAGTTGTGTTTTTGTGTTTTCTTTCTTTCTCAATCTCATTATTTATCTTGTCTGTATTAAAATCAAGGTTGTGTTGAACTTTCATTTTATCTTGTATTCGTTTCTAGGGTTTTAAACTTCATATTCTCCAATGTCAAAGTTGTCAAGTAGTGCTTCCATTGGAACGGTTGGGTCGGTTATTCATAGAAACAAGAGGAGAAAGTGTTATTACAAAGATGAATGTATCCTTCGTACCGTGAATGACACGAACAATGTTAATTTTGGAAAAATATTTTGGAGGTGTAGAAATTACAGAAATCATAGGCATAAGGGTTTTAATTTTTTCAAATGGTCAGATGACGACATTGTTGATGAAAGGCATCTGAAGATTCAAAGACAAAAGAAGAAAGTCTACAAATTGAAGAATCATATCATTCATACTAGAGGATGATTGTAGGTGTCAATTATGCTTGGAATATTGAGCTTAGTGTTGAATGTTGTATTTGTAACAATGTATTTTTAGGTTGGGATTTTATCAGTCTATGAATTTATTTGACTTTCATGTGTATTTGTCATGAAATGTATCTGTTAACATTGTTATGTATGTTGGTTGGATTTGGTTTACAAATGCACCTATGTGTAATGAGTTTATGAGTGAAATGAATTTGTCATGATGTTATTAGTGAAATGTTACTTTTGTGTAATGATTTTATTAGTGAAATGTAACATAACCATAATAAAAAAGGCATTATAAGACATACCAAAAGGTTGCATTATAAGTCATAACATAAAGTTGCATTATAAGTCATAACAAAAGGTGGCATTATAAGCCATAAGTCATAGACTAAAAAATATGCATTGTAAGCCATATGTTACATAACAGAACTAACAAAAGTGGTATTAGAAACCATGAGTCATAAACAACAAAATAAGCATTGTAAGCCATATGTTACATAACATAACCAACAAAAGTGGAATTAAAAGCCTTAAGTCATAAACAATAAAGCATAACTATTAAGGTTGACTAAGAATAGGTTTTAGGCCTTTTTGAAGTATCATTTTCTTTTTGGGTGGCTGCTGAGTTGAATCACCAACTGGTGTTAACTGGGATGAAAATACAGTTGATGTTTGCTAACTTGAAGTAGCAGTTGGGGTTGGTTGAGTTGAGGTAGCAATTGGGGTTGGTTGAGTTGAGGTAGCAGTTGAGGATGGCTGAGTTGTAGCAACTGGTGTTGGTTGAGTTGAAATTGTATATAACTTGCAAGTGGTCTTGTTGTGACCATCCTTATGGCACCGACTACATTTGATACCAAATTTTTCTCTTTTAAGCTGTGAATCATTTCTTACTTGTTCTTCAGCCTCCTTGTTCCTTTTCTTCTTGGGTAAATCAGTGGTGTATAACAAGCCTCATAGCACTTCATTTTGTAATAATCAGGCACAAAATCATCTACTTGTAAATGATGATCTTTCATGCATGAAATTGCATGACAACATGGCAGCCCTATCAGCATCCACCTTGTACATGAACATTCATGCTTTGATAGATTAACAATAAACTTCTCTTCAGTGAATGATATATGCCTAACCTTATAGTCAAATCCACATGCAAGCCTGTTACAAATGCAGCAAACAATTATGAACCAGTATGAACCAATGTTATATCAAGTCAATTGTTAATGTCTCAAACAAGTATGCACCATTACCTAACAATCCAATTGTTTATTCTTTGTGATTCCATTTCTAGCTTCTTTTTGATATTTGGTAGAATTCTATCATCGAATTTGGCAATCTTCTGTTTATTGGGCTCCCACCTTTGCATCAGGTACATTCTTATATCTTTAATCATAGTCACATAGGCTTGGCTCTTGCAACTAAAAATATTGAGTTGAATGCCTCAAACATGTTGTTCACCACAGTATAACACCTTGGACTAGTTCTAAACCTTAATTTGCTCCAGAACCTTGGTGGAATCTTCCAAAGGTGTTTGAATGCCTCTTCATTAAAACTTTTCATTTCACGCATTATTTTTCCCCAAGCATTTTCATGAGTAGCAATAGTAGCCTTCCACATTAGTTCCTTTAATTTAACACCTAGAAACTTCTTTTTGAAATTTTTATATAAGTGTCTAACAAGAATATCACATATCAAATATGACTTAACATCAATACCTAACACAAAACCTTTGGTCAAGAATATAACATAAGTTCCTAAAAATAATATCACATGTCAAATATGACTTAACAATAATGATTACCTGACACAAAACCTTTGGTTAACCTCTAGTAGCAACTCAACAAGTGCAGGTAACAAACCATGCATTACAATTATGCATATGTAAGTCTAAAACTATTTAATGTGTAAGAAATAATTAAAATAAACCTGTCAGATGTAATCACACACCTTTTCTTGATCACTTATAAATGTATAATTCTTGCATAATCTGACACCTCCCAAGTTAGATGTCAATAACTCCAAAAATCAACTCCATGAATCTTTGGTTTCTCCCTAAACTACAACAAAAACTACTGACAATATTTGATCATTTGGATCCCTCCCAATGGCTGCAAGTATTTGTCCACCATAATAGCCCTTTAAAAAGCATCCATCCAATCCTATGATAGGTCTGCACTTGAAGAAACTATCCTTGCAAGCTTTGAGGCAGATAAGGTGAGCCATTCAATATATCAACTTCTTGATCACATACCATATAATCAGTGGGCCCCACTAAAGTAATATCCATTATTACATCCTCATACACAGTGGATCCCTCCAAATTAACATCCTGGCATGAACTTTTTGGTCAATGCCCTCAGTGGTCCTATCCATATTAGCATCCTCAAATGAATCTTTTTGTTTAACTGTAGCTGTATTTTTTACGCTAGTGGTCCTTACTTCATCAAACTTGTCACCTAAATTGTTCAAATCTTTAGAAGTCCATAAATCATCAAAAGTTCCATTTACACCATTATTAAAACCATTGAATGTGTCGTCTTCAAAATTTTCTTCTTCTACCCATTGGGTCTTACATTATTTTCTAGAGACAGTATTTGCTCTTCCCCATTAACTGGATGTATGACATATAGATGCACATTCCCATATCAGTGCCATCATTTTCATTCTATTTGTTTCTGCATCATCTTTCAACAAAACTAGCTCATTGTTATCCATTGCATCATTATACCATAAACTCTCCACTTTTGGGTACCTTAATCCTTTAAATCACCCAAAACCTCAAAATAACTCCAAAAATCAGGGTCAACTTCCTAAACCTCCTCTAAGCCCTTGTAACCTAATCAATTA
>OZ012740.1:594213928-594261428 GCA_963859935.3 Lathyrus sativus | reverse complement strand
CTTTAATCTGTTAGATCAATTTTGAAGGTACACGTCGAAAATCATACTAATACATGGTGTCATTTTGCATAAAGTGGACTAACGAGTAAGAAGTCATCAACACATAATTTTTGTAACCATATAACAAACTAAAGTAAAAATTAAATATCAAACTTTTTAATGTTGTCTAGTATATAGTTTCTACAACATATTTTGAAAGCAAAACGTACTCCAAAAGATGGTCCATAACACTGAGCTCAGAAAGATGATAACTTTTTATTTATTTCTAAATGACAAATATGATATTATACCTTTAATTTGAAGAACCTTGATGTAATCTTTCTCTAAAGAATTTGGAGATTTTGGAAAACTATGGAGGTTGGATCTTTTTGCATTAAAATCATGATGGAGTAATGTGAATATGTGCAATAAGTGCGGATAATTAGTAGAGTTCTTGAAATTGGTATTTAGAAATTGAAAACACATACTTGAAAATAGAGAAGAAGTGAAATGTTTTATTCAAAGAATGGGGGAGAAGATACGCATGGACACTATAGGGATTTCTGTTCACTGAACCATTGTTGTAAAGAGGTGGTGGACTAATTATGTGGAGTCATAATTAATAAATAGGCATAATTAGTCTCTAGGTCCCTTAACTTTGAGTGAAATTTCGCTTTGGTTCCCGAATTAAAAAATGTTATAAAATGATCCCTTAACTTCACTTTCGTTAAACCATTTGGTCTCTACCGTTAGTTTGTGTGAAAAAACGTTAATTATGGCTGACGTGGCATGCCAGATAAGCAAATGGTAAATTGAACATTTAGCCTCTATGTTGAATCACATTCTCTTATTTAATTTAAGAATAGACAATTACGGTTGGTCTGCAAATTTAACAAATTAGGGTTAAATCACCATCTTCTTTTTTCATCTTCCATCTTTTATCTTCATCTCTAAATTAGGGTTCAATGTCAAACATTGCAAGCAAAGCTTGTTTTTTGTTGTTGTGAAAAGTATGTCATTTTGATGTTTTGGAAAAGAATGAATCACAACATAAAAAATGCATAGAAACTGTGAGAAACCAAACTTGAAGGAACACGAACTTCCATCAGAACATGCACTACCTCCAAAAGACACCATCTCTTTTCTTCTTCCACAACCAACATTAGCAAACTCAAATCCTCCCCTCTACTTAGAATCCAAAAATCCAAAACTTTAAGAGCAGAAAAATATGAAACACTAATTTTGAGATATATCAAACAAAAAGGAATTATAGTAAAACCAAACAAAATTGAATCTAAGAAACAAAAATATCAACCCATTTTTCATCTCCAATCTATTGCAGTTGCAAAAATAGCTCTCAATTTGTAACAATTTTTAGTTGGATTAAAAAAATTCAGCTATGGAACTGAACAAAGGGGTGAAGTTGAGTGATGAAATAAAGGAGGTGAGGATTTTGAAGTAACATGTTAGAGAAAAATGAGAGAGTAAATAGAGAATTTGAGAGTGAAGATATCGAAAGAGGAGGAAAGATGATCGAAGAAGAAAATGTGTTTTGGGAGAAAATGGTGGAATTTGGAAAATGAGATGTTTGGTGGGAGGGAAGAGAATAAAAATTTTAAGGAGGAAAATGCATGTGTTCATTTTGATTTTTGATATAAAAAATCAACTTCAATTTAGGATAGTATAAATCAGAATAACCAAACAATAAATTAGGAAATAAATCAAAATTTGTTGCTTCAGTTTGTTAAAATTTGAAAAATAAATCATGGGCTTTAAATGACATGGAAATTGTTATTTGTAATATTTTAATTAATATAAAATAAATAAATATTCTAACTTAGTCATTAAAAGTCCAACAAATCAAGTTTTAACATTTTTTCAACAAAAACTAACAAAAATGACTAAAATATGTATCAGAGTATAAGTTAATGAACCACTATATAACTATTTTTAGGGACCAAAGAGAAACATCGAATAAAGTTAAGTGACCAATAAAGGTATTAAGCTTAATAAATAATTAAATTTATTTTATTGGAAAGAGAGAAAAAATGTATTTTATTCAAAATTCTATATTTATTTATTTAATTTAGGTTGTCATGTTTTTATTTTTCTATATTAAAGTTATTTTATTTAAAAATTTGAAACTAAATTGATTTCCTCCAATAAATTAATATTTTTTTATAAAAAATAATTATAATAATAATATATTATTTTGAAGATTTATTTTAATATTGTTATTGTGTATATCAATTACTATGAGCGTTAAAAATAATTTTTCGACAATGATTTTGTAATAAAACAAATGTTCAATAAATTATTTAATAATTATTTGATACTTGTTTTTTAAATAAATTAAACATACAATATTTAATGTATTATGTTTCAATTTAAAATTTTTAAACCAGTTCTTAATTATTATTATTCAATTAAAAACTTAATAAAGATTATCACAAAGTCTAAAATTAATTAAAAATATATTTAATATCATAATTATATTAAATATTATAATCAAATTAAGTATTTAATAAACTATTATAATAATATGTCTAAGTTAAATCAAAATCATAAATAATTAAGTGGCCTAAAAAAATATGGAGAAATGTCTTTAATTAGTTGAGGAAAAATGGGTCAATTAACATAAGAATGACTACACGTGAGATTTAAAAAGTTCTTTATTTTATTCGGTTGATAGTTCTGAAAGAAATTATATTATTATAAGTAATAATTAAATTACAATTTATCACTATAAAAATAATTGAATAGTGTTACTTCACTATTGATTGAATTATTGTGGCTATAAAGGAAATTATATCATCATAAGTAATAATTAAAACACAATTCATTAAAAAAAGAAAGAGAATAAATGATTAAAAAAATTATTTAAGAAGAATTTAGGTGAGATGGGATAAAAATTAACCGCTAATTCTCGTGTTTAGTTTTGGATTTAAATATATTGGAAAAGTTGTATAATAATATTGTCCAACATTGAATTAAAAGTGAGATACATATCAAAAATTTTATATAAAATATAAAATAAATTATATTTAAAAAATAATAATTTATATTTTTTTATTAAGTAGATTAAAAAAAATCAGACAGATAAACACGAAAGTCTTAGTGTGAATAACGACGTATTATCTTCTCCGAAAAAGAGGTAATAAAGACTCTTTGAATACATGACTTAGCTTTTGCAATTTTTGGTAAGATAACATTTGACTTAATATTTCAAGGATTAGGCTTGACTCGACTTGCTAAACTTCATATATGGCACTAACAGCATGCTTACACGTCCCAAGTTGTTTTAACAAATTTCAAACTAAAAAAGCATATTATAAATCAACACATGACAAATATTATGCATGAAAGGTTCAATTCAAATGTGGCTATTTTTGAAACATAGTCCCTAGCTATAAAAGTTGCTACTGTATCTGCAATAGTGAGGCATGAAAACTATGTTGGAACGGATTCTTTGCATGTTAAGAAATTGCATGTCATATGAAGGGAACAAAATTAACTGTTACTGTTGGTTGTGGTAAGTAAAGACCAAACTGATCATATTGAACTATGAATATTAACAAGTTACCTAAAGATTTACCAATATGGGAATATAGTTTATGGGTTGGGGGAGATGAACCAGCATACATGAACGTTTAAATCATATTATCAGAAAAGATTGTGCACGTTTTTTATTGACTTTCAATCAATGAATAGTGGGCCTATTCTCATAGCAAACTTGCATGCACAAGTTATTGTGCTAGAAATATATGGGCAAAATTGCATAAGTGATTTTTATGTTTCATTTTTGTTTTGGTTGATTATTTATTTTAACGGCAAATAAGATAGTTAATATCCTGCTGAAATAAAGAGTAAATTGAGGAAGACACAAGATGGAAGTAACTATTAAAATGGGTTAGCATATATGGGTCTGGTTTGTGAGATTCAAAATATTATAAGATTTATGTTTTAAAATTTGAGTCTATATTTTTTTGAGAATATTTTTTCCATCTTTTATGTTTTTTTAAATATCATGCAAAATTTTAAAAATATTTCTAATTTTTGAAGATGTATCTTTGAGCGTATCTCAATACATATATTTTATTCGTTTTTGTATGAAATCCCAATTTTATAAATACATTTATTATGAAAATATATCTCCAAAAAAACCTAAAAATATATTTTCAAAAACAACGTTTTTTAACTTTCTATGTATACTACCTGCTATCACTAATGGATGTGGATAGCTTGCTGAAGTTATATATGGAATCTGACGCTATTGTATTGCCGTGATCATTGAAGATAGTAAAGATAATACTAATGTTACACGAAATATCATTGATTGTATTGTGTATATAGGGTGGCAAAATCCTAAATATAGTATTCATATAACTAAGTATTTGATGTAATTTGGTCTTTTTGTTTTGTTTGTCCTTGTTGTTGGGCTGAATCCTAGCGACCGTCGTGTACAGTTTGATTTTTGAAATATATATTCTTTTATTTTAAAAAAATAATTATATTATTTATTATTTGTTATATTTAAAGATTTTTTTATTGTTTATTGAATTTAATATATTAATTATAAACTAATTAAAAATATTTTAAGTTATTTACCATACAAAAGAAAGAAATAAAAATAAAAAATAATTAAATTTATTATAGATATATATTTGTAAAAAAAATCATAAATATTATGATTTTAATTATATTATTTAATTGATAATCCGTGTATTATTTTAAAAATAATTTTTTACTACAAATTTATGTGATTGAAATTTATTAAAAATTAATTCAATAATTTTTTTATTATATTTTATGAATTCATATCTCGTTTTTAATTTTTTTTTAAGATGTTATGCTAGTTATTGTGGAGTATATTATTATTATTATTATTATTATTATTATTATTATTATTATTATTATTATTATTATTATTATTATTATTATTATTATTATTATCCACTAGTGATAGCATGTAGTATGCATAGAAAGTTAAAAAAATGTTTTTTTAAAATATATTTCTGAAATAAATGTATTTATAAAATTTGAGTCTGACATAAAAACAAATGAAATGTATGTATTGGGGTCATTCAGAGATACATCTCTGAAAATTGAGGAGATTTTTAAAATTTTGCATGGTGTCTAAGAAGCATATAGGTGGAAAAATAAATTCTCTATTTTTCAGAGTTTTTTTAGCCCAATCTTAGAAAACCCACAACCCATTAGGGCTAGCGCATATGGGCCGTAGGTAGCCTATTAGGCCCACATCGCTATAAATTTTAAAAAATTACATTAATACTTAAATTGTCTTACTCCAAAATAACACATTGATTTTTCTCCCATCACTAAATTTTATCTTTCTCTTTTAAATATTATACATTAATATAATCAACAATTTTTTCTCGTATTCTATTAGTTTCTCTTATGTTAAATATTCGAGTATTATTTTATACAATTTAGACATATATTATATTTAAAACACATTATAGTATTTATGAAAGATAGTATAGTAATTAAAAATGTATGTTTAAAATAATATAATTTTTAATTTTATTTATAATAAATATTATGACATTTTAATTTTAATTTTTTATTTAAAAAAATATCCGTTTAGGGCCGAGTTACCTGAAACTCATCTAAGGCCGAACTCGGGTAATAAAATTTTAACCCATATTAGAAATGGGCTTTTTTTGGTCCAACCCTAAAAATCTCGAGCCCATCAAGGTCGGCTCCTTTAGGGCTGAGTAGCTCATTTTGACAGCTCTAGTAAGAGGTTGCGGCATGGAAAATTTAAGTATTATCAACTCTGCCTCAACCTAACTCTACCAACTCCATCTCCACCCTTTAAATTTGGTTGGAGTAACAATTGATCCCTCACCCCATCTCTAATAAAGAATAAGTTTTGTTTCTACCTAGGGTCCATCCCTATAAAATATATTTTTTTTAAATGCATATTTTTTTTCATAATAACAAAAGTAAATAATTAAGCTAAATATTTGATCATTTTAAGAATAGTCATAATACTTAATCGTTTTTGTTTAAAATGTATTTTTTTAAATGAATCATAATTTTAATAGATTTGATATTTTGATATTAAGAATGGTAAATGGGTAGTGAAATTATTTAAAATAAACACAAAACTATATTTAATACTCCCTTCGTTTTTTATTATAAGTCATTTTTTATTTTTCACTCATATTAAGAAATGTAATAATTGTAGTATGAAAAAGATAAATTATGAAAGATTTTACGAAATTCTCCTTTATTAATGGTATTGAAAAGACAAATTTACATAATTGATACTCGATTGATCAATCAATTCTACTATGCTAGGGTTGACGACCATGAGCAAACGAGGCGTCGGCCGACTAAAAAATCAGGTGGCGGCGCACCGGAAAGGAGCTGAATAGACCATCATTACACAGGCTGTTACTGAACCAGATGCTGAAGACACTGACCACAAGTTATCATTGAAGCTTTTGCAAAACACATTGCAACACAAACAACCATAGAGGAAGGCGATAAACAACATGAAGATCAATAACATACACCCAAAGAGGCAGTAACCAACGATAACACATCATCCCCAGAGACACCAGTTGCAACCCTATCTAAACTATAGGTCAAGGTGATAAAAGGAAATAGGACCCTAAGTAGGGGTATGTCAGTTGAGTTCATGGAGAATTCATGGAGTTTTGTGACGATGTTGGAACTATACTACAATGACGAGGCTTTTTTCATTGTTAGGTTCAAAAGTGAGCAGGATAGAGAAGTCGTCATGACACAGGGACCATATTTCATCTATGGAAAACTTGTGTTCATCAGAAAATGGAGCCCAGAGTTTGAGATGAAAGCGAGCCTCTTACGAGTTCTACCTTTGTGGGTGACTCTACCCAACCTCCCACTGCACCTGTGGGGTTAGAGAAGCATTTCCAAGATTACAAGTGCAATTGGGAAACCAATCACAACTGATGAATGCACCGCGAAGAAACTACGCATTTCATATGCTCGAGTTTTGGTTGAGGTTGACATTACACAGAAATTGAAGGAAACCATAAATATTAGAGATCACAAAGGCAAATTATTGGAGCAAAAGGTAGAATATGAGTGGAAGCCAGCATACTGTAAAAAAATGCTTGAAGATAGGACATGTTTGTGATATGAAAAGGAAGAATGACAAGAATGCCAAAGTTTGGAAGCCTGTCACAACTAAACCAAATCCTAGCCAACAAATTCAGAAATTGAATCATTCACAAAAAGGTGACATAAACCAATCCACTCAGGAAAAGGAATACCCAAGGGAGAGCTCTGGTATGAACACACCTTCCCCTGCTCAACAAGATGAAGACTGGACTACCATTACAACAACAAGTAAAGTGGACATAGGAAGGAAAGGTACGACTCCCACACATAATAGCTCATTTGTGAAATATCATAATTCTATTACTCCCCTCAGGATTGGAGATTGTCCTAGGGGAGAAAACAATTTTGACACATGATAGTCACTTGGAATGTTAGAGGCATCAATAAAGTGCTCAAATCCACTGATCAATTCATTCGTGTAGATGTGTATGCCCTGAATCAAGCTCATTTGCACATAATTACTATGATACATGCTTTCAATAAACTTGAATATAGGAGGAATTTATGAAAGGATATAGAACTCATAAGAAAACAGATCACTTGCCCATGGATAGTCATGGGGGACTTCAAACTAGGATAGAATAGGAGGAAATGAGGTGAGTGAAGCTGAGTATATGGACCTAGTAAACATGATTCAAATAGTTGGACGGTTTGAAGCAACAACTCAAGGTTCTCAATACACATGGACTAATAAGCACACTACTGGGGTAATCTACTCAAGAATTGATAGAGTCTTGGGGAATGCTGCTTGGTATCATAATTTTCATGATGTTGTGATAGAAAACTTGGCCCCAAACGTTTCAGACCATACACCTGTGAAGATCAGCAAGCATGAACAACACACAAGGAGGAAAACTATGTTTAAATTCCTGAACTGTTTGACTCATGACCCTTCCCTTTTCCAAATTATGAAGGATAGTTGGAAAATGGAAGTGCAAGGTAGACCTATGCAATGCCTTTGGAAAAAACTGAAATGACTTCAACCTAGACTCAAGCAAATGATCAAAAGGTATATGGACATTCAGACTCAAATCAACCAAGCCAGACAAGAACTGTATCAGTCCCAGGAGAGACCACATTAGGATTTATTCAATGACCAGTCCATACAATAGGTTAAAGCTTGCATAGAGAGGATCATTCACTTGAATCAAATAAAAGAGGAAATCCTGAGACAGAAGGAAAAAATTCACATGGCTGCAATTAGGTGATAAGAACAATGCCATCTTGCATGCTTCTATGAGGGAGAAGAATAAGCAGAACGGTCTATATAGTATGCATGCCTTGAATGGACAAATTCTCAGTAAGCAAGAGGATATTGAAAAAGAAATTGTGGACTTCTACACTAAGCTCGTAGGCAAAATACTGCTAATCTAAAAGGCATTGAGGTTCCTATAGTGAGAGCTGGGAAAATTTTAAATAGGAAAGATTCACATCAGCTTATAAAACCAATGGAAGATAAGGAAATTTGGGATGCCCTGAACATCATAGGAGATAATAAGGCTCTAGGCATTGATGGCTACAATGCCTATTTCTTCAAGCAAACCTGGCAGATTGTGAAACATGATGTAAAAGATGCTATCAATGAATTTTTTTAGACCAACTACATGTATAAGGCCATTAACTGCTCTCTGATTACTCTGATTCCCAATACCCCAAAATCAAAGACTATCAAGGAAATTAGGCCTATAGATTGTTGTAGTACTATCTACGAGATCATTTTAAAGATTCTAACTTCTAGACTTGGTGCAGCCATTGGCAGCATTATTGAAGACACTCAATCTGCTTTTGTTCCTAGCAGGACAGTTCATGATAATATCATGTTTGCTCAGGAACCAGTGAGAGGGTATGGTAGAAAAAATTTGTCTCCCAGATGTATGATCCAATTGGATATTCAAAAAGCTTATGATACAGTTGTCGCTACTGCGAAAATCGGCGCCGGCTGAACAGAAGAGTCGCCACCGTGCGTTATTTATCCCAACGGAGGGAAAGGAAACGCTCAGAGTAAACCTACCGCAAAGACGGGAAAGGAATGGTCATCGCAACCAAATCCTGGATTCGGGAGTCGGTTACGCAAGGGGAAGGTATTAGCACCCCTCACGTCCGTCGTACTCGACGGGATCCACGCTTGTTTTCTGGTACGGATTGTTATTCTATCTAAACTAAGGGTTAAGGGTTAAAAAGAAAATAAAATGAAAATAAAATGACTCGGCAAAGTATCGCACTTTATGCCTACGTATTCCCGTCTGGAACGAGAAATCAGAGTCAATGTAGTTCACCTACCTACGGGAAAGGAGGGGAAGGTTGCTCGCTAGGATATCGCATCCTATGCCTACGTACTTTCATACAGCATGAAAGATCAGAGCAAACGTAGTTCGGGCCACGTACGACACAAGTCTGTCTTGGTTGATTTTATTCCTTATGAAAAAGGTTTTTTCTGATTAACAGTCCCGGCGGACAAAAATGACATCTTGATGAGTTCACGTTCTTTTACGAAAGAAGTGTCTTTTATTGTGTTTGAAATCTTTATGGTGTTTTTCTGTTTGTTTTGAGGAAGAAGAGACAGAACTCTAATCTATGGTTGCGAAGGGAAACAAACTAACCTAATGTTATCATGCATGGGTTAAGACCTAGTGTCTATCATGCTCCTCTCTTGCACAGAGAGAAACAGAGATCCTAAGGGAATAGACGGAAACAGAAACAATATCAGATATATACAGTAAAACAGTAAAATGCATGGATGCAACAATACAAGCGAGGCAAGGGAGTCCCACTCAACCTCGAACCTAGAAAACAATAGGCAAAAGTGAACAGACTTCACTTTCAACCCAACAGGGTAAACAGCAAACAATACAGTCAGGAAAACCAATCAATACATCAGAAGTGAAATACAGCAAAAACAAACAGCCACAGCAGCTCTGCATCAACACCTATCTTCAAGTCATCTCCAATCAGCTACAAGCTTCAGCAAGCATCAAATCTCCATCTCCACAGCCTTCAGGCAAGGTCTTCATTATCAGTCTTCCATCAGCAATGGCTCTTCTTCAAGTCCCAATCTTCAGGAGAAGCATCAGTCAACAAGATGAAGTGAATGAAGGTTATACAGTCAATTACCTACCAAGGGTGGTTCATTAACTGTTAACATTATACAGATAATTTCCCCTCAAAAGTTCTATCTTTCAAATACAGTCACTGATCCTTCCAAAGGAAGGAGGTGGATATTTGAAAGAGACTTTGAATCATAGGGAAAGGATGGATGCAGACAAAGCATTCCATGTTTGAGAAACAAACTTTCTAATCTAGAGCTCTGCCTAGCTCCTAAACCCTAATCTCCTCAACAGCTGCTAGCAGGAATCTCCTCATCCACTCTGAAAGTTGGCCTTCAGTCTCTGGATCTCTAATGGCTTCATCATCACAAGTCTTCAGCTTCCCCAATCCCCAAGCAATCCCAATACCCACACAGACAAACAATAATCCCCAGAGGGTACACCACACCAATCAATCAAATAAAGTATTATACCAATAGCAGTAGGGGAATCCTAGTGATTTCTAAGGGGATCTATCCTATACCCATAACCCCTATATTCCATACCCCAAAAATCAAATGAAAATTTCCTAAAAGAATTAAACTATCTCACCTAAGTTGATTTAAAACCCTAATTTTGTTCATGTTGTTCCAACCTAAACTAATCACCTAAAATTAAGTCCTAAAAATATGAACTAAATTGCATGTACAAGATAACAATGTCTACCAATCAATTTAAAAAGAATGGACAAAAAATATCAAAGCAACTATTAGAACAAAATTTATCAAAATCATGTATGAAATGAGACACTTAAAATGTGCATTTATTTGGAAAATATGGGAAAAATATCAAATGAAAAATAAAATGCAATTTTTATTTTTTATAATTTTCTAGACTCTTTGAAGAAATTAATGCAAAAAGAATCATTGAAAAATAAGGTTTTTATGATTTATTATGATTTTTTAGAAAATGCATGAAAAATGAAAAGAAATAAAAATGAAATAAAGAGAAATAGAGGGAGGGGGTAAGAATAGCCAATGCGCGCAGTTGTTTGATCTATGTGGGCCAGAAGATGGGGTGCGGATATAAATTATGCAAGGCCCAGTTAGTTTCAGAAAATTGAATTAAAAAATAAAAGAAAAATGAAACGGGCACGGTGCAAATAGCGAGAATTTCCAGTTCAAATTCCAATGGGCTTTGGTTTGGGGGTGGGGATAGCATTCTGATCCAAGGCCCATGCTGATGAAGTTAAGTGAAACGGTGCGTTTCACAGTTGAACTTCCCTCCGTTTCTCATTTTTAATCGTGTCCGTTGGATTGTGGATTGAGTCAAAGTCAAATGGCTAATCGTGTGGTCAGAAGGTTGTCTTCAACCTTAGAAACCCTAGGGTTTCTGAAACTTCCTCGCCATGCACACACTTTACACTCCTCTGTTCTCCATCAATTGTCCATGAAATCACATGCTCTGAAGAGCAAACTTGGTCCATTTTCTTCCCTCTACACAACCCTATCAATATCTCACTCTAAAATTCACTCAAGCAATAAACCCGATAGGGGTAACAGATAGGATCCACCATTTTCACTTGTCATCAACCATCTCAATTCTCTTCAAATCTTACCCTAACCTAATCTATACCTCACCCTGATCATTTCAAGCCATATAAAGAGGATTACCTTGCTATATTCCATGCGTTATGAACCTTAACAAAACTGGTGCACCGTGATCAAACTCCATTAAACCTCTCCAATCATCTAACCTAACTTAACCAGTCTAAGCTAACAAAACCCTATCATGCTGACTAAACTATGCAAATCGAGCAGAGATACCAACCTGGTTTAAAATGGAGATACAACTATGGAAACCCTTGAATCAATGCTTGCAGGGACTTGAAACTGATCCACACACTACCACTTTGATTCTGTATGCAAAGATCTTGGCTCAAACTTCTTGTATCATGTGATTCCAATTTCTTGCACCTTGAATGATGAAACATGTATAGCACTATCCTTGCTCAATTCAACCAAATTCTTATGAGAATTGTAATCTATGGATGATGGTGATGAAGATCAGATCAAGAAGTGTGAGAATTGAGGGAGATTTGAGAGGGTTTGAGATACTTTTGCAAAATGGAGAAAGTGAATGAAACTTGTGATTTTGAGAAAATGTAATCACCAACCATGGCATGAACCATCTCATATCAATATATAGGTGTCCTTAGAACCTCCTAGAAACTTGGAGAAGTTTCCCTTGCATTCTTTCCCTTGAATTTGGTTTATGTATCTTCCATTACAAGTAACCATGGATAACTCCCAAAATGTGAACTAAGCTAAAAATTCTACTTTAGCCAATGTCTTTAAAATGATCTTTCCATTCAAAATGACCTATAATTTTGCTTCATTTGGCCAAAATATGAAAAATCTCATTTTTAAGTCCATTTTTATTCATTAAATCCAACAATTTTGAAACCTTGTGCTATGAATCTTTCCAATCTCTCATGGTCACTTTTCTAGACTCAAAATGTCATTTGGAACAAGTTTGATGCTGTAAAGTTTTCCATTTGAAGCTCCCTTGTATGAGTTTTGGGCATAGGTTAAAATGACCTGTAATTCTCAGATGACCAAAATACCCTTTGCTTACCAAGACCATAAGTAGAGTTCCACAAATCATATAACGGCATACCATACCATTCTAGAAAGCTAAGACAATGAGGAACAATTATTATGTTGACCAGAAATTCATTTGAAATCTCCTTGAGGGGTAAAAATAGCTTGGAAGTCAAGTCACTTTCACAGACAAAAGTTCAGATACCTCATATGACCTGTAACTTGCAAGGACCATAACTTGAGTTCTATAAATCTCCTTGATGTCTTCCACCACTCAAATTAAAGGTCTTTAGATCCTCTACAAGTTCCATGTTGTCCAAGGATCCATTTGAAGCTTTCATTTTGACTTATCTTGCTTAGAAATTTGACCTAAACTAGGGGATTTTACATAGAAACCCTAATTTAGAACCTCCTCTTCTCCTTGATTTCTCTTGATTTCTTCTTAGCATAACAACATATCCTTCTTTACATGTCAAATGGTGAACCCAACATCTCTCCAATAGACCTTAATGCCCTTCCATCAGTCAATTGACCTAGGGTTGACCCAGGGTTGACCCAGATGAAACCCTAGTTGACTGTCTTCCTCCACAACTCTTGTGTCCTTACCAATGACTTGTCTCCTTCTCCAAATGACTTTCTAAGTCTCCCATGATGTCTAGATACTCCCCATGCCTTCAATTCACAGCTCATACTTTCCTTGAGGATCCCCAGGTACCCTCAGATATGAGATAGATGAACTGCTTGACCCCTTGACTTGATAGCTTCCAAATTCTTTTCTGATGACTTGAATGAGATTGAATCAGGATAATAACCTCTTGATAGGCCTCTAGAGATGAGAATAATGATTGGTTCCCTGTTGAATGACTTGCTATGCTTATGCTATGCAGATGAGTAACCTATGTACATGACTCTATATGCAAATGCTAATGATATTGAAACATAAACCAAGTGAATAAGGTTGAGCAAATTTTAGGGTGCAACAGTTGCCCATATTCAAGCGACTTGGACCCGATTGGGTGAAGAGCCCGGAGCCTTCAGACATTCGCGGTACGAGACGGTTGAATACTAGTGAAACCAGAAATTTGCCAACCGGAAAAATAAACTGCACCACTGCTTGGGTAACGACATTCATCAGCTGAATCTGACTATTACGGCAATCCACTGATCCATTAGCGACAGTGTTGGGGATTACTCGTCTTTCCACGTAAGGAATAACCGTTCCACGTTAGGAATAACACCGTCCATATTAGGACTCACCTTTCCACGTAAGGAATGAACCTCTACTTCGTCAAACTCTTCCACGCAAGGAATACGTCTTCTTTTGAATCTATCCACGTCAGGACTAAACCCTTCCACGTCAGGAATACACTCTTTCTTTCCACGTCAGGAATACAAGCCTTTTTCCACGTAATGAATCATAATCTTTCCACGTAAGGAATCAATCTTGATTTGAATCTGTCCACGTGAGGACCCCAATCTTTCCACGTAAGGAATACAATCTCAATCTGTCCACGTAAGGACTCTGACTTGATACGTCCACGTAAGGACTCAATCTTTCCGCGTAAGGAATACAATCTCGTTCCACATTTTTCCACGTAAGGAATAATTTCTTTTTTTCAATCGGTCCGCGTCAGGACTAAACTTTCCACGTAAAGAATCAATCTCTTTCCACGTAAGGAGGCCATCGTCCACGTTAGGACCCACCTTTCCACGTCAGGAACACCGTCTTAATCTGTCCACGTAAGGACTCCAATCTTTCCACGTAAGGAATGAACTCGTCTTTCCACGTAAGGAAATCGCTTTTCTTCCACGTAAGGAATGCCCTTGATATGTCCACGTAAGGACTCTAATCTTTCCACGCGAAGAGTACTACATCAATCTTTCTTTCCACGTTAGGAATGTCGTCTTTCCACGTAAGGAACACCTCTCTCTTTTCACGTAAGGAAACCAATCTTCTTCCATGTAAGGAATAAAATTCTTGATCTGTCCACGTAAGGACTCTAAGCTTTCCACGTAAGGAATAGACTCGCCCACGTAAGGACTCTCGTTTCGTCTTGATTTGTCCATGTCAGGACTCGCCTCTTGACTTACTGAGAAAATAAAACCTGTCCACGTTAGGACCCATATCTCAACCTGCTGAAGAAATAAACTTGCCCACGTCAGGACTTGCGCGTCTTTGACTGGCTGGGGGAATAAGACTGTGTCCACGTCATGACTCCTACTTTGTCCACAACACGAAGAAGGATAAACTTGTCCACGCCAAGACCCTACACTCAATCAATGCCGAGAACTCGAAGTTGTCCGCGTTAGGACTAACACATACCGTCAAATTGGAAGAAATGTCCATGTTAGGACTCCACATTCCATCAACTCTGAGAAATCGAACCTGCCCACGTTAGGACTAGCACCTCCCATCAATCCGGGGAAATAAATCTGTCCACGTTAGGACACTCACTTCTCTAGCACCAAGAAATCCCGTCAATAAAATTGTCCACGTCAGGACTCATTTCTCCATTAATCCCAAACCACAGACTTCTGACGTTACAACAGCTTTGAGGCTGACTCTACTGGGGATATTCGGAAACCAAACCACTGGATGCCTGTTCTGATAACTGGCAGTAGCCTCTGAAATTCTGATTCCTGAAACCCGTTGATGACAAACGACTCTGCTTGGGAATAAGGAGAAATTTTGCCCACTCTCGGAGAAAACACGAGAAATTCACAAATAACTCTGCTCGGGAATAAAGAGAAACTCTGCCTGATAACTCTGTGGGGAGTAGTGCCAAAGCGGACACTTCATTGAACGTCTCACGTCGAGACCTCGACTGTTTGGTGATTCATCTGAGTAAGAGCTCTCTCTACCTGCAGGAGAAACAATACTTGAAACAAACGGTTAGCCAACCTGGTTCATGTTTCAAAATGCATATGTTTGACAATGACGCAATGCTCCAATCAACATGGAAATGCTACGCTTTTATTTGGTGGATGCGAGTATGACACGATATGCCCATGCAAATGCAGACTTGAACTGCTGGGATACAGGAAACCGCTCCAGCAAAATAAATGCTGAGGATAATGCCAACTTCGCTGGGGATAGCCAGATGCTACAAAATTGTTCCAGCAAAATAAATGCTGGAAGGGTGAAGTCAACTCTGCTGGGAAATTGGGAACTCGAACCAAACACCTCATTGAATTAACACCCTGCTGGGAATGTAACTCTGCTGGAGAATGGCAGATGCGCCTGGTATGACTGGACTTCTGCTGGAGAGTGACCGGATGTGATACGGTATTCTGACAAAATGAATGCCTGGGCACGCGACCAACCCTGCCGGGGCGAGTCTTAATCTTCGAGCTCCGCTGGAAGGAAGGAAAACACCTGCTGAAAAGAGAACTCCGATGGGATGATTCTCTTGTGAAAATTAACTGACTCCGCTAGGGGAGAGTATATGACCCTTCGGGGAAAGGTAAACGGCCTGAATACAGCTCACCAATTTGGAAATATTAGTCTTCTGAGGCTAAACCACTCTGCTTGAGATGGGGGAATCCTTATGGGGGACACCCTACTGTCTGAACACAGCCTACAATCATAGAATTGCCAACTCTGCTGAGGATGAAGGGCTTTATTGGAGCACGCCTTCTGGATATGCTACGACTAGCTGGGGAATTTGATCCTTCTTCAAGAAGAACATGCATGACCTGCGTGAGGGTCGAGTCTTTTATTACCACAGTCTCTTGATCATCTTCCTCGTACGGCTATGAAACCTGCAACAACACAAACAAGACAAGACAAGCCTATACAACCAAATCGATTCAGGTTAGTGACGTTATTTTCAGTTAATTCAAAGCTTTAGCAATCATTGGCAAGGGTCGGTGATGTTATACACATTCTAGTTTCAATAAACTTAGGCGTTTTATCATGCACAAAACAGTAAAGAACCGGCATCAAGTACTGAATAACATATTTTATTGATGGGGCCCCTGAATGGGCGGAATTTTTGTACACGGGATGTAACCCCTGAAAAGAGGAAGTTACGCAAAGCAGATATACAAGTATGCACAATAAGCATAAATACTTTGATAAATTAAACTTTGTACACATGTCGACAACGGGATGCAGACGAACACCACGAACTGATCCTCCTATGACTCATCCGACTCTACTGCCTTCCCGGTATCCATACTTCCGAAGCGGTTGTATCTGATAATCGACCCCTCAGGTATTCTCCCGCACTGATGCTCACTGCAATATCAAACTCGGACCGCAGTCATTTGCTTTTCAAATCCCTAACTTTTGCGTGAACCGCCCTTTACGGGTTTTCAGTTCACCGGGATACCCTTTTTTGCCGAAGCCGCCCAGTGTAGGTTTTCAACTTCGCGGGTGTACATTTTTCAATTTTATCCCTAACTTTTTCCCGAACCTTTCATTCTGTTTTTGGTTCGCCAGGATGCCCCATTTTTGCCTGGACTCTCTTTTTCTGTCCAGCGGGTCGATTTTAAGCAAAGTATTTTTTAACTGCGTCCGAATTCACAAGCGACGTGAAGTCTTCACCGTCCATGGTGGACAACAGCAACGCTCCTCCTGAAAAGAATTTCCTGACAACGTATGGCCCTTCGTAGTTGGGGGTCCACTTTCCCCTGTGATCTGCTTGCGGCGGGAGAATCCTTTTCAGCACAAGGTCGCCCGTCTGAAAGCTTCGCGGATGTATCTTCTTATCATATGCTTTCTTCATTCGGCTCTGGTACAAACGACCGTATGCTAGAGAGGCTAGCCTCTTCTCGTCCATCAAACTCAATTGGTTCAACCTGTCTTTCACCCATTCTGCCTCGTCCAGATGAACGTCTCGCAATACCCTCAGAGAAGGGATCTCAACTTCCAATGGTAATACCGCTTCCATTCCGTATACTAACGAGAACGGGGTTGCCCCGGTTGATGTGAGTACCGTCGTACGATAACCGTGCAAAGCGAAAGGTAGCATCTCATGCCAATCCTTATAGGTCACCACCATTTTCTGAACGATCTTCTTGATATTCTTATTGGCCGCTTCGACAGCGCCATTCATCTTGGGTCGGTAAGGGGAGGAGTTGTGATGTTCGATCTTGAAATTCTGACAGAGCTCCTTCATCATTTTGTTGTTCAGGTTTGAACCGTTGTCCGTGATTATCCGCTCGGGGATCCCATATCGGCAAATGATATCTCTCTTGATGAATCTGGCCACCACTTGCTTCGTTACATTTGCATATCACGCCGCTTCCACCCACTTGGTGAAATAATCGATTGCTACTAGAATGAACCGATGCCCGTTAGAAGCTGTCGGCTCGATCTTTCCAATCATATCGATTCCCCACATCGAGAATGGCCAAGGTGATGACATCACATTCAGAGGACTCGGAGGCACATGGATCTTATCAGCATAGATTTGGCACTTGTGGCACTTCCTTGCGAACTTGAAACAGTCGGTTTCCATAGTTAGCCAAAAATAACCTGCCCGCAGCAGCTTTCTCGTCATAGCATGCCCACCAGCATGCGTACCAAAGGTACCTTCGTGTATTTCCTCCATGAGCAGCTTTGCCTCTTTTTCATCTACACAACGCAACAGCACTAAGTCGTGGTTTCTTCTGTATAAGACGCCATCCGGATTTAAATAGAAGTTACCCGCTAATCTCCTGAGAGTCTTCTGATCTTGACTGGATGCCCCAGCCGGATACTCTTTGTTCTTCAGGAAATTAAGGATATCAAAATACCATGGTTTGTCGTCGGATGCTTCATCGATAGCAAATACGTAAGCTGGTCTGTCCAACCGAGAGATAATTATTCGGGGAGCTTCGTTCCAGAAGTTGACTTTGTACATGGAAGACAAAGTGGCCAGGGCGTCAGCCATTTGATTCTCTGCTCTCGGTACATGATGCAATTCAACCTTGTCAAAGAAAGGCAACAATCTCCTTGCATAATTCATGTGATGTATCAAGTTGGGCTGCCGTGTCTCCCATTCTCCTTTGATCTGACTCACCACCAGAGCTGAGTCTCCGTATACGTCTAGATTTTTGATTCGCAAATCAATGGCTTCTTCAAGCCCCATTATACAAGCTTCGTACTCGGCCTCATTGTTGGTAACAGCAAAGGTCAATCGGGCAGTAAACGGGATGTGCGACCCGTGTGGAGTAGTGATGATTGCCCCTATTCCGCTACCGTAAGCATTCACAGCTCCGTCAAATATCATCTTCCATTTGGAACCCAACTCTAGCCCTTCGTCTGGCAACGACTCTTCACAATCTTTCATCTTTAGGTACATGATATCCTCGTCAGGAAAATCAAACCTCATCGATTGGTAATCTTCAATAGGCTGCTCCGCCAGATACTCAGACAGCACACTCCCCTTTATAGCCTTTTGCGAGACGTATTGGATGTCATATTCAGTCAAGACCATCTGCCAACGGGCAATTCTCCCTGACAACGCCTGCTTTTCGAATACATATTTGATAGGATCCATCTTCGAGATGAGCATGGTTGTATGATTCAGCATGTATTGCCTCAAACGCTTGGCGGCCCAGGCTAGCGCGCAACAAGTTTTCTCAAGCATTGAGTATCGAGATTCACAGTCCGTAAATTTCTTACTCAAGTAGTAAATCGCATGCTCTTTTCTCCCTGTCTCGTCGTGTTGACCGAGAACACAACCCATGCTTCCCTCAAGAACCGTCAAATACATGATCAAGGGTCTCCCTGCCACTGGGGGTATCAAAATAGGAGGCTCCTGCAAATACTGCTTTATCTTATCGAACGCCTTTTGACAATTTTCGTTCCATGTTACAGCTTGATCTTTCTTTAGCAACTTGAATAATGGTTCACACGTAGCAGTTAGGTGAGATATGAACCGGGCGATGTAGTTCAACCTCCCTAAAAACCCGCGTACCTCTTTCTCTATTTTAGGCGTCGGCATTTCTTGAATCGCTTTTATTTTAGCAGGATCGACCTCTATTCCTCTTTCGCTTACGATAAACCCCATCAGTTTTCCCGATCTCACCCCGAAGGTGCATTTATTAGGGTTCAGTCTCAGCCTGAACTTCCTAAGCCTTTTAAATAACTTCAGCAGATTTACCAGATGCTCTTCCTCCGTCTGGGATTTGGCAATCATATCGTCCACATAAACTTCGATCTCTTTATGCATCATATCATGAAAAAGAGTCGTCATCGCACGCTGATATGTTGCCCCAGCATTTTTCAAACCAAAGGGCATCACTTTGTAGCAAAATGTTCCCCAAGGCGTTATGAAAGTGGTCTTCTCCATATCCTTTGGCGCCATTTTAATTTGATTGTATCCTGAAAAGCCATCCATGAAGGAGAATACGGAGTATTGAGCAGTATTATCAACTAGCACGTCAATATGAGGAAGCGGAAAATCGTCTTTTGGGCTTGCTTTATTCAAATCTCTATAATCCATGCACATCCGAACCTTGCCATCTTTCTTCGGCACTGGTACGATGTTAGCAACCCATGAGGGATATTTTGTCACAGCCAGGAAACCAGCGTCCCACTGTTTTTGAACTTCCTCTTTTATCTTCACTGCCATATCTGGTCGAGTTCTGCGAAGCTTTTGTTTGACGGGTGGACATTCCTCTTTCAGTGGCAGACGGTGCACGACCATATCTGTATCGAGCCCTGGCATATCTTCATACGACCAAGCGAATACATCACTATACTCTCTGAGCATTTCAACCAGCCTTCGCTTGATATCACTCTGCAGTGCGGCTCCGATACGAATATTTTTCTCAACCCCTTCCGACCCCAAGTTGATAATTTCGATGACCTCGTCGTGAGGCAGAATGGCTCTTTCCTCTTACTTCACCAACCAAGACAGTTCTTCAGGAACGTCACTATCTTCAACAACCTCTTCTTCGGCCTGAAATACCGGATGCTCAAAGTCGGGACGAGTCATAGGTGGTTCAAGGATGTCATCTGAAAATGTTATCCTGCAAAAGGAATGGTTAAGTGCTTCAAAATGCGTATAAAGCGAATAACCGCGTTGCCATTTTATTGAAAAAATACAAAACAAGAAAGACAGAGATTACAGTATTTGCACATGAAAAAAACGCCATTTATTTAATGATTAACACACAATGTTCATAACAACACAGCCCTACGCAAATCCTGATGCCCCGGGCAAGACATCAGATTATTCAACAATTAATAAAGCAAAGCATTACTGTTTCAGAGTCACAGGAACAAGCTCCTGAATAGACCAGTTGCACAGTCCCTGTCCTGGCGTGCTTGGCTGAATCCAGGCATCCATATCACAGTCGTTGTCTCCTTCGTCAGACTCCGAAGCGGCATTGATGGTTTCATGACATACTCCACTGGCAGAGATGGTTATTGGCCCTCTGAAACGGGGTGCCCCCACAGCAGGTGTTGACGACGACGGTTAGTATCCCAGCCCGAACCGGTCCATCTTCACAGGAATATCCAGCACTTTGCCCCAACCCTTTGCTTCTCCTGCCTCCACCAGAGCTTGAGCTTCTTTATACGATGAGACGGCTATCTCCGACACTTTGCTCGGCCCGGGACCTTTGTCCTTGATACGCAACCCTTCAAATGCCTGGCAGGGTGTTTCATGGATCTCTCCATCGACCTCCACATATTTAAATGACGACAGATGGCTGACCAGGATGTCCTCTTCTCCGCATACGGTGACTACGCTATCTCCGACCATATATTTTAACTTCTGATGCAGGGTAGACGTGACTGCCCCAGCCCCATGAATCCAGGGTCTTCCGAGCAAGCAGCTATATGCAGGCTGTATATCCATGATATAAAACTCTGTCGCCAACACCTCCGGCCCTACTTGCAGAGGCAATGTTATCGACCCAAAGACTGTTCTTCGCGTGCCATCGAATGCCCTAACTACCAAGTCACTGGCCGTGCACAGGATTCCTCTGACATCCAGCTTCATCATCGCCTTCTTAGGCATCACATTTAAAGATGATCCGGTGTCGACCAATACATGCGACATTACTGATCCTCTACATTCAACAGATATGTGCAGCGCCATATTATGATCTCTCCCCTTCGGGGTCAAATCGAAGTCGGTAAAGCCCAAGCTGTGGCCGACATTCACATGTGCCAACACTCCTTCCAGCTGATTCACGGAGACGTCTTGGGGTACGAAGGAAGTATCCAGGACTTTCAACAAAGCATTTCTGTGAGCTTCAGAACATAGTAGCAGCGACAGGATAGATATCTTGGACGGCGTCTGTTGCAGATGCTCCACAATCTTATAATCACTTTTTCGAATCAAGCGCATGAACTCTTCTACATCTTTCGATGCCGCTTCTTTGTCGCTTGCTTGCCCTGGGACATTCTCAACCATTTTCCCCTTTCCTTTCGCTAGTCTTTCGGCCTCCACTTCAGGTGATATAAAGATCCTACCACTCCTTGTCATACCTCCTGAACCAACAACGTTCTCTACAGTCTCGTCTGGCTGCTTATTAACATCAATCTTTATTCCGTCACAATACACTTCCAACCCATATGACCATGGGACTGCTTTTGTGTTCTCGTACGGGATCGGCCCGACCTTAGTTATGGTGATCGGTGGTCGTTGGACCGGTGCTGCAATAGTGATTGTCTTTCGAGGAATCGTTACAGTGGCCACATCACTCTGATCATCTGCTACTGCCCATGCGGGCTCTTCAGTCGTGGCCCGGTCAAACTGTAATGTGCCTCCATTAATTAAAGCCTGAATGCTTTTCTTCAAATCATCACACCCCCCCAACTAGGGTCCAGCACTCTAAGCAATACTCGTCACATCCTAGAAAAACACCCCCTTGCAGCAATCTGCTTTTTATCTCGCTCAGCGGCGTCTTTAAATCATCGACATTCATAATCAGATTCAACCCTTCCTCAGTCAGAATGGCGTTTGCCCCATGATTAGGCATGGGTTTCTGCACTATATTCGGACATGCCGTTCCGAAATTGATAGTCTTATTGTCCAAAAGATCCTGCACAACGTGCTTAAAAGCATGGCAACCCTCTATATCATGGCCCGGAGCCCCAGAATGAAACTCACAGTGCCTGCTTGCATCATAACCATACGGAGGAGTTCCCGTTATCGGTGCCAAAGTTCTCTTCTCTACCAAATTTAGACCCAACAGCGTCTGCAGCAAATCTGCATAGGTTGAGGGAGGCTTCTCAAACACTCTTCTTGGTTTACCACCCTGGAATCTTCGTTGAGCCTGTTGTGCCCCCTGCTGAGGCTGCTGCTGCTGCTGCTGCTGCGTTGGCTGCTGCTGAAACGGTTGTTGTTGTTGAAGTGGCTGTTGCTGATATGGAATAGTAACACTCGCAACCTGCTGCGGCTGATGATATTGGTTCCGACCCCTGCCTCGGCCTCGGCCTCGGCCTCCAAATACTGCGCTTGCCTCGCCCTGACGGCGCCCACCAAAAGCCTTCCTATTACTGCCAGATGCAGTTGATTCCTCAGCCTGGAACTTTCCTTGTTTAATGTTACGTTCAATCTTTTCTCCCATCAAAATTAGGTCTGAAAAACTGGCCAGGGATGTATGAAACAGCATATCATGAAACAAGCCTGTGAATGTGCCGACGAACATGTCATTCATTTCCTTGTCTTCTAAAGGAGGACGGACCCTGGCAGCCATATCGCGCCACCTTTGCGCGTACTCTTTAAAGCTCTCATCCTTTTCTGAGACAACCCCGCCAATTGGACCCGGTTGGGTACCAAGTCGCTGTTATACTTGTAGTGAGCTACAAAGGCCTCCGCCAATTGCTTCCATGTCTTGATATTGGTTGGCTCCAACCCCATGTACCACTCTAGGGAAGGGCCTGACAAACTATCTTGAAAGAAATGCATTAGCATTCTTTCATCAGTTGAGTATGCAGACATCTTTCTGTAATAAGCCCGCACGTGCACTTTCGGACAAGTGTCCCCTTTGTACTTATCAAACGCAGGAGCTTTGAATTTGATTGGCACCCTCAAGCCAGGTACCAGCCCCATTGTTGCCATGTCCAAGCCCACAACACTTTGGTTCAAGACTCCCCTCATCTGCTCTTCCAGCATTCTGATCTTCTGGGAGTCATCCATCGGCCCTTCGAAACCTCCGTCGGAGAAAGCGTCCTCCTGCTGATCTTCTTGCCACATACCATTCCCAGCTCCATACCCATCATATCCATTATTGCGGCCAGCTCTAATCTGATTCATCCCCGGACCTCGGCCTCTGTTGCCGTATCCCTGAACACCTCCAGCAGGTCCAAAAGCCATTAACCCGGCTCCGTTTCCATTTCCGAAACCTCCGTAACCCTGATTGGCCACACCATAACCATCTTGCCCAAAGCCTTGAGCATTGAAACCATATTTCCCAGCATTATCGAATCCCTGATCATTGAACCCGAGTCCAGTATTGCCAAAGTCGTTGCCTCCCATATTATCACCCAAGTTGACGTCACCAAGCCCAACGTTATGGACAGCAGTTTCGTTCCCAACTCCGACGTTACCGTTCCCAGCAGCGGTAGCGTTGTTGACATTAGCAGCAGGTATATTGACTACAGGCGGAGCCACTGGCGTGGGAGTGCCATCTCCATGAACAGTATCGACTCGCACAGACTGATGCTCCTCATTACCGTGACCAGCATTTCGGGCCAACAGAGGCTGAACCATGGCTTGCAAATTCTCCTGACCTTTTGAAATAGCTTCCATGGTCTGCATAAAGAGAGCTAGCTTCTCGCGCACATCTTGCATCTCGTTCTGCATTTGATCCATGATTCTTCGACAGTTGGTGCGAGTGGAATAGCGGTGCGGGTGCTGATCTGCAATCCTGAGAAGTACCTGATACATAGCAGGAAATAAGACACCATCCAAAGATTACCTGTAATGTAATATGAATATGAATGCAATACAATGTGTGTGTCTGTGCATTAGGGAAATTCATTCCCCGATTCTAGTGTGAAGGTGCCGGTGCAGTGACAGTGCTTGTCAATGTAAATATCGGAGCTGAATTACAGAAAGCCTCATATATTGCCGAGAAAACCAATAAGCCAAGAGTACAATATCACTGAGAGTACAACGAGAAGGCATGACCTCAACCAACAATCCTGGTGATGGTCAGCACTATGCAAATAAAGCATACAAGTTACTACATGAAATGATCAAATCCTCCCATAAGTCTGGTACTCTTCTAGCAGCTTCTTGGTCTCCGGATGGCTTGGTCGATCCAGCAGCCCTTCAACAAGTTGGTTTCTTTTCTTAAGAACACGCTGCACGTCTTCAGCAGTTTCTTCCCATGCCCCCTCTCCGAAGCGATCCTCTAGTTTACGCTTCTGAGACACAGCTTCATCTCTGCCTTTGATGGCCTTGTTTAGTGCGTTCTGGAGACTGTACCGGGTCATCACTTCTTCTTCACACTTCTTGATGCTGGACTTCAACTGCTCTTCGAGGTCGGAGATTTGCTGCTTCAACTTATCCTCCCTCTTCTTATTGTTGGTGAGCGTGGCATTCCAGGTCTTATTGCAAGAAGAGATCTCTCGGTGAGCGATGTCAAGCGCTTTCTTCTTGGATTCAAGCATGTCATGGGAGCTTTTGAACTCTTGCCCCAGACGTTCGCGCTTCTTCCTCTCCTCAGTCAACTCAGCTCCTAATCTGTTCATTAGCTCAATCTGCTGTTGGAAAGCGTGGACGACCTTGTTTTTCTCACTGCGTATCTGGGCTAGCTCTTGCTCTAACCCTTCGTTGATCTTCATCAAGGCTTCTTTTTCTTTCACAACTTGCTCGTAAGCTTCCCGAGAAACAGTAGTTGGTTCTGCTACCGGAATAGGGACAAGGATTGGTGCATCTGGAAATGGCATCCGCAACTGACTGGCTCTCTCCTGGATCCACTCTCTGTAAGGTGCGTAGGCCTGGCAGTCGTTCTTCCCTAGCAACGGCTTCCCTCTTCGGTTAATACGCATCCAGGCATGCTGCAACTTGGCTAGTAACTCCCCCTTCACGTCTCCGGTGAAGTACAGAGATTCCTGTACTTCTTCCTCCCTTGGCGGGTTCTTCAGCGCATATCCGAACTGACGGACCAACAGCCATGGGTTGTAGTTGATACACCCTTTCCTTCCAATCAGCGGCACATTAGGGTACCCAGAACAACTGAATATAAGCTCAGATCCCAACAGATCTCTATCAAACCACTCAATGTCTTCGGAAGATAGCCTCATCAGGCGCTCTGACCAGCTAGCGGTGGTTGCACTCTCCACAAAAGATCCCTTCATGGGAAGATGACTCTTGAACCACATATTCAACAAAGGAGCACAGCAGTAAACAACCTTTCCCCTTCTGTTTTCGTTCTTGTAGTGCAAGGAGTGGTAGAAGTCTCCGATCAACGTTGGCACTGGATTGCCGACAGCAAATAGATGGAAAGCGTCCAAGTCTACGAAATTGGGCAAGTTAGGGAACAACACAATTCCATAAATGCATAGAGCCAAAATAGCGTTGAAAACCACCCAACATCCGCTCTTGGCATACTCCTGAGCTTTGCCAACCAAGAAATCAAGAGAGAAACCTGGAACCCCAAGCCAAGAAGTTAATAACAGTTCTGCAGCGTCCATATGCAAAGCTTTGGCTAAGTCCTCCAACTTGGGCTCAGCAGCGGAGTGAATAAAGGGAACCTTGTTCTGCACCGGTAGCTCAGTAAACTCCACATACTCCTCAATGGTGGGCCCTAGAATGAAGTCAGCAAACGTAAAGCATCTCAATGCGGGGTCATAGAATTGCATCAAGGTGTACAGCCCATTCACCTCATCAGTGGTGGGCTTGCAGACTAATCTCAGTAATCTCCCATGACTCATTCTGAAGCTTCTCCTAACCTCCTCATCAGCAAGAGATATCAGACCAAGCAAAGAAGTAATATTAGGTGAAGGCAACTTATACGCAACTGTTTTCCTCAAGCCAGCCATAATCAACACTCAGAAGTCTGGGCACTAGAATCGGAGGATATGCAAATGCACCTGCAGCACAGACACACGTTAATGGGATGCAATGATAATGGGTATGCAAACAATGCAATGCAAGTAACATGCAACAGGGACCAACTGCCGTAGCTGAATAGCCTGAACCATATCAAGAAGTCTCAGATTGACTCTATAGAAGTCCTCCAACCCTGGTCTCAGATAGACCTAAAACAAAGCTCCAACAACGGTCTCTGACAGACCCACAGCATAACTTGGACCGGTCTCTGATAGACCCCAAATCATAACTCCAATAGGTCTCTGACACACCTCGGAACTCTCCAACAGGTCTCTGACAGACCTCATAACTCTCCAACTGGTCTCTGCCAGACCTCAGAACTCTCCAACTGGTCTCTGACAGACCTCAGAACTTTCCATAAATACCCAGGATCTCAGATCAAGAAATAAACCGGTATCTGAAGGTCTAGTTACCTGCATAACCCCAAACCCTCTCACAGGTGGATGTCCTAGTAACTGACAAAGGTATGGCATCCTATGCGGTCGTTGGCGTCACAGACTTTCAGGGTTGATGATACGATTCCCAGAAGGAGTGGCATCATCAAATCCTGAAGAGGCCTCACTTAGCCAACTTCCAAATGATCGGTCCCCGGAGTCGACAATTCAGCTGACCAACAACCCCTTCGACCCAAAGGGTAGAAAAAGAAGCCAACCAGAAGAACCTCGTCCGAGTGTAGATTTCATGAGACACTAATGCAAGCAAAGCCGGCACGCGCCCACTACTTTCTACTCTAATTCTAGGTGCACTCAAGCCCAGGTCCGACTTATCTCTCAATCATAGAACCACCCATCACACCCCAATACAGCAGTAATAATCAATATATAATGCTGAAAATAAAGGTCAGAAATATATAAATCCATACAAAATCCTCGACGGGAAAACAAGCGTTAGGATTGACTCTCTTAAGGGACGTTGGATCCCAAATGCGTAAGAACTATCGCAGTCCTTAGCAGCCAGGGGACGTTGGGTCCCCAACAGAGTCGCCAGCTGTCGCTATTGCGAAAATCGGCGCCGGCTGAACAGAAGAGTCGCCACCGTGCGTTATTTATCCCAACGGAGGGAAAGGAAACGCTCAGAGTAAACCTACCGCAAAGACGGGAAAGGAATGGTCATCGCAACCAAATCCTGGATTCGGGAGTCGGTTACGCAAGGGGAAGGTATTAGCACCCCTCACGTCCGTCGTACTCGACGGGATCCACGCTTGTTTTCTGGTACGGATTGTTATTCTATCTAAACTAAGGGTTAAGGGTTAAAAAGAAAATAAAATGAAAATAAAATGACTCGGCAAAGTATCGCACTTTATGCCTACGTATTCCCGCCTGGAACGAGAAATCAGAGTCAACGTAGTTCACCTACCTACGGGAAAGGAGAGGAAGGTTGCTCGCTAGGATATCGCATTCTATGCCTACGTACTTTCATACAGCATGAAAGATCAGAGCAAACGTAGTTCGGGCCACGTACGATACAAGTCTGTCTTGGTTGATTTTATTCCTTCTGAAAAGGGTTTTTTCTGATTAACAGTCCCGGCGGACAAAAATGACGTCTTGATGAGTTCACGTTCTTTTACGAAAGAAGTGTCTTTTATTGTGTTTGAAATCTTTATGGTGTTTTTCTGTTTGTTTTGAGGAAGAAGAGACAGAACTCTAATCTATGGTTGCGAAGGGAAACAAACTAACCTAATGTTATCATGCATGGGTTAAGACCTAGTGTCTATCATGCTCCTCTCTTGCACAGAGAGAAACAGAGATCCTAAGGGAATAGACGGAAACAGAAATAATATCAGATATATACAGTAAAACAGTAAAATGCATGGATGCAACAATACAAGCGAGGCAAGGGAGTCCCACTCAACCTCGAACCTAGAAAACAATAGGCAAAAGTGAACAGACTTCACTTTCAACCCAACAGGGTAAACAGCAAACAATACAGTCAGGAAAACCAATCAATACATCAGAAGTGAAATACAACAAAAACAAACAGCCACAGCAGCTCTGCATCAACACCTATCTTCAAGTCATCTCCAATCAGCTACAAGCTTCAGCAAGCATCAAATCTCCATCTCCACAGCCTTCAGGAAAGGTCTTCATTATCAGTCTTCCATCAGCAATGGCTCTTCTTCAAGTCCCAATCTTCAGGAGAAGCATCAGTCAACAAGATGAAGTGAATGAAGGTTATACAGTCAATTACCTACCAAGGGTGGTTCATTAACTGTTAACATTATACAGATAATTTCCCCTCAAAAGTTCTATCTTTCAAATACAGTCACTGATCCTTCCAAAGGAAGGAGGTGGATATTTGAAAGAGACTTTGAATCATAGGGAAAGGATGGATGCAGACAAAGCATTCCATGTTTGAGAAACAAACTTTCTAATCTAGAGCTCTGCCTAGCTCCTAAACCCTAATCTCCTCAACAGCTGCTAGCAGGAATCTCCTCATCCACTCTGAAAGTTGGCCTTCAGTCTCTGGATCTCTAATGGCTTCATCATCACAAGTCTTCAGCTTCCCCAATCCCCAAGCAATCCCAATACCCACACAGACAAACAATAATCCCCAGAGGGTACACCACACCAATCAATCAAATAAAGTATTATACCAATAGCAGTAGGGGAATCCTAGTGATTTCTAAGGGGATCTATCCTATACCCATAACCCCTATATTCCATACCCCAAAAATCAAATGAAAATTTCCTAAAAGAATTAAACTATCTCACCTAAGTTGATTTAAAACCCTAATTTTGTTCATGTTGTTCCAACCTAAACTAATCACCTAAAATTAAGTCCTAAAAATATGAACTAAATTGCATGTACAAGATAACAATGTCTACCAATCAATTTAAAAAGAATGGACAAAAAATATCAAAGCAACTATTAGAACAAAATTTATCAAAATCATGTATGAAATGAGACACTTAAAATGTGCATTTATTTGGAAAATATGGGAAAAATATCAAATGAAAAATAAAATGCAATTTTTATTTTTTATAATTTTCTAGACTCTTTGAAGAAATTAATGCAAAAAGAATCATTGAAAAATAAGGTTTTTATGATTTATTATGATTTTTTAGAAAATGCATGAAAAATGAAAAGAAATAAAAATGAAATAAAGAGAAATAGAGGGAGGGGGTAAGAATAGCCAATGCGCGCAGTTGTTTGATCTATGTGGGCCAGAAGATGGGGTGCGGATAGAAATTATGCAAGGCCCAGTTAGTTTCAGAAAATTGAATTAAAAAATAAAAGAAAAATGAAACGGGCACGGTGCAAATAGCGAGAATTTCCAGTTCAAATTCCAATGGGCTTTGGTTTGGGGGTGGGGATAGCATTCTGATCCAAGGCCCATGCTGATGAAGTTAAGTGAAACGGTGCGTTTCACAGTTGAACTTCCCTCCGTTTCTCATTTTTAATCGTGTCCGTTGGATTGTGGATTGAGTCAAAGTCAAATGGCTAATCGTGTGGTCAGAAGGTTGTCTTCAACCTTAGAAACCCTAGGGTTTCTGAAACTTCCTCGCCATGCACACACTTTACACTCCTTTGTTCTCCATCAATTGTCCATGAAATCACATGCTCTGAAGAGCAAACTTGGTCCATTTTCTTCCCTCTACACAACCCTATCAATATCTCACTCTAAAATTCACTCAAGCAATAAACCCGATAGGGGTAACAGATAGGATCCACCATTTTCACCTGTCATCAACCATCTCAATTCTCTTCAAATCTTACCCTAACCTAATCTATACCTCACCCTGATCATTTCAAGCCATATAAAGAGGATTACCTTGCTATATTCCATGCGTTATGAACCTTAACAGAACTGGTGCACCATGATCAAACTCCATTAAACCTCTCCAATCATCTAACCTAACTTAACCAGTCTAAGCTAACAAAACCCTATCATGCTGACTAAACTATGCAAATCGAGCAGAGATACCAACCTGGTTTAAAATGGAGATACAGCTATGGAAACCCTTGAATCAATGCTTGCAGGGACTTGAAACTGATCCACACACTACCACTTTGATTCTGTATGCAAAGATCTTGGCTCAAACTTCTTGTATCATGTGATTCCAATTTCTTGCACCTTGAATGATGAAACATGTATAGCACTATCCTTGCTCAATTCAACCAAATTCTTATGAGAATTGTAATCTATGGATGATGGTGATGAAGATCAGATCAAGAAGTGTGAGAATTGAGGGAGATTTGAGAGGGTTTGAGATACTTTTGCAAAATGGAGAAAGTGAATGAAACTTGTGATTTTGAGAAAATGTAATCACCAACCATGGCATGAACCATCTCATATCAATATATAGGTGTCCTTAGAACCTCCTAGAAACTTGGAGAAGTTTCCCTTGCATTCTTTCCCTTGAATTTGGTTTATGTATCTTCCATTACAAGTAACCATGGATAACTCCCAAAATGTGAACTAAGCTCAAAATTCTACTTTAGCCAATGTCTTTAAAATGATCTTTCCATTCAAAATGACCTATAATTTTGCTTCATTTGGCCAAAATATGAAAAATCTCATTTTTAAGTCCATTTTTATTCATTAAATCCAACAATTTTGAAACCTTGTGCTATGAATCTTTACAATCTCTCATGGTCACTTTTCTAGACTCAAAATGTCATTTGGAACAAGTTTGATGTTGTAAAGTTTTCCATTTGAAGCTCCCTTGTATGAGTTTTGGGCATAGGTTAAAATGACCTGTAATTCTCAGATGACCAAAATACCCTTTGCTTACCAAGACCATAAGTAGAGTTCCACAAATCATATAAAGGCATACCATACCATTCTAGAAAGCTAAGACAATTAGGAACAATTATTATGTTGACCAGAAATTCATTTGAAATCTCCTTGAGGGGTAAAAATAGCTTGGAAGTCAAGTCACTTTCACAGACAAAATTTCTTGGTGTGGGGGGTGGATGAGGACACTAGAAGACATTTACATCAAGAAACTAGTCTGGCAGTATGTGTGATGCCATTCGGATATCTTGGTGTGCCTTTGAATAGAGAAAAACTGATTGTTCATGATTGTCAACCTCTGATTGAAAGGATGCTGTAGAGAATTAATCATTGGAGTACCAAAATGTTATCTTATGCTGGCAGACTCCAACTAGTTAGAAGTGTTATATTCTTTATATCTAACTACTGGATGCAAATATTTCCATTGCTAAAAAAAGTTGTAGCACGTGTTGAAGGGCTTTGTAGAAGGTTTCTATGGACTGGAGCTGATGAGAGAAGTAGGAAAGCACTAATTTCTTGGGATCATGTGTGTGATCCTGTATCCGCAAGTGAGAGAAACATGGTATCTTTGGTTGATTGGAACAAAGCAACAATTGGTAAAATGTTGTGGAACATTTGGAGCAAGAAGGCTATTTTGTGGAGTAGATGGCTTCATACCTACTATATGAAACAGGTTGATGTAAAGGATTTCAACCCTGGCCAGAATTTTTCTTGGATTATAAAGGCTATTTTCAAGAGTATGAACATGATGACTAACTCTGAAGTTTGGCAGAAGTTCAGATAGTTGGGAGGTACAAGACAAGTATCATGTATAATTACTTGAGAGGTGACAAACCTAAGGTCGACTAGGGGGCCATGCTCTATGGAAAAATTGCTAGACCTAGGGCTGTTTTCATTCTATGGATGGCATGTCAGAACTGCCTGATGACCAAAGATAAGGTGATAAAGCATGGAATATCTACAGATGGCCTTTGTACATTCTGCAATGTGCTTGAAAGCTGCCACCATCTCTCTTTAAGTGTGTGAAAACTAAATAGGTGTGGAAGCAAGTCCTGCAGAGTTTTCAAATTCAACGTGATCTGGGTGCTTGGAATATGGAATTGCAGTGGCTCATTCATGCAACTCGTGGAAAAGGTACAAAAGCGAAGTTGATCAAGAGTATTTTGGCTGAAACAATATATCACATTTGGAGTATTAGAAACAAATGTGTGTTCTAAAATAGTAATAAGGATGCTTTAAATAGTGAAAAAAATCAGAGAAATTGTGTTAAGAGCTGAGAAAAATGAGAAATTGTTAGAGTATTGCAATACGGCCTTGTACCTTTCTCTCCTAGTATTGTAGTCTCTTTGTGCCTGGATCGTTCTGATTGACGTGTTTTGAATTATTTTTGGTAATAATAGTTTTCTCTTATTCCAAAAAAAAAAACATAATTGAAAGGAAAAAGAATAATAAATATTTAAGGGTATAATAGGAAAAATAACATTAATGATTCATTGGTATTATAAAACGACTTATATTGTGGTACAATTTTTTTCCCAAAGCCACTTATAAAAAAAACAGAGGTAGTAGGTCATGGCGGGCGAGGGTTGGTGCGAAGTGGGTGCTATGAAGGATCAAATAATATCATAATATATTTGAGTGAATGATATTCAGGTTTGCTTGAATGACTGATTAATCTTTACAATGTGCATCAGGTATATATATAGAGTTTACATGATGTTGATGGCACACACCCTTCATAGCCATGCATATGTCTTCATGCATACATACATTGTGATGTTATTCATGTCTAACTTCTTCTACATATTACATATGGTCTATTGATGAGTGGTTTTTATACGTTATTTTACCATTAGTTTTAGTTAATCGTCTTATATGTTTAGTTCCATTTTATTTCCTTTTATCGCATTTTATGTGTTGGTTTGGTATTTCCATTGTTATTAGGTTCAGGTAAGCAATCAAAAAGAACCAGAGCAAAAACCAGGAAAAACAGCAGGAAGTTGGAATAGTTTTTGGAAGGGAAACAGTGGCCTGACACGGCCACCCGTGTTAGGAGGATATCAAGAGAAAGAAAGTTGAGTGGTAGACAATGGGCTGACATAGGTGCCTGTGTCAGCAAGTCTGGGGCATGGCTCATTTGAATTAGAGAGCCAGGGAGGCAACACGGTCGCCTGTGTCACCTGACACGACCTGTGTTGGCTTGGTCGTATCAGCTTCCAATTTTCTTGATTTTGTGACCTTTGTGAATCCTAAGGGTGTTTTGGGTATTTTCCTATTGCTGCGTTGGACCTGAGAGTATTTAAGACGTATCTTGAGAAGGAAAAAGGAACTTATTTTGGGACAGAGAAGAATTACACGGTCAAGATTGGAGAGATAAAGGTGATTGGAGAACTGAAGGTTTTCATGAGCGGAAGCAATTGAAGATCAAAGAATCCTATTATCTTGTAATGTCTAGTTTTTACTTTGTATTTTCTTCGAATATTATGAGTAGATAAACCCCTCAATGCTAGGGGGTGTCCCTGATTTGAATATGTAATGACTCTGATATTAGTATTACAATAACAATTCCTTTATTTTTCATAACTGATTTGATCTCTAGCCGTTCTTAATGTTTGCCCTGTTGGACAAACAGGGTTTGATTTTCGACTAACGATTAGGCTGGACCACCGTTGTTAATGCTTTGCTTTGGATCATTTTGTAGTAGATATCATCTAGGACTAGGGATACCCTATAAGAACTGGAACATTCTTGATAATTGATTACTTAATTTCATCAGAAATTCTATATGGACATAGGAATTAGGGTGGCTGATTAAAGATTTTCTCACTAAGGACTTAGGAGTAAACATTCTAAAGAATCAGTAATTAGTTAGTTACAATAAGTTGTTGCAGTGTTATTCAGAGTTGTTACTGACTCGGATCACACACTTCCCCTAGCATGTTAGTCATATTTGTGAAACCATTTAGTCAATTTCCCTCTTTTATTTGCAATTATTTTTATAATTAAACCAAACAATTTCAAAACCCCAAGTACTTTTGTTCAACTGATTTATTATAGAGCTTGTATTTCCTACGCAGTCCTCGAGATCGATATTCGGGGAAATTTCCTCTTATTACTACATTGGAGATGCTAAAGAGTGGTTTTACTCGTTACCCGCCGGAAGTATTACCACGTGGGAAGAGATGGAGAATGCCTTTATTAATGAGTATTTTCTTGCCTCTGTGTATATTCATAAAAGATATGATATTATAAATTTTAAATAGAAGGAGGAAGAATCACTGGGCGATGCGTATAAAAGGTTGAAACGGTTATTGGTTGTATGTCCTACTCATAACATGGATCAAAATGAACAGATGCAGATGTTTGTGAATGGTCTCAAGATGAAGACTAAGAAACTAATCGATACGGCAGTCGGTGGCTCATTAAACTTTACAACAGCCACTGGTATTAAGAAGATCATTGAAGCCATTGTTGCAAATGAGCATTTTGAACTGTATGACTATAGTGTGAGTAAATCGGAAGGAACAATTGACTTGAATATGGCTAATCAAGTTATGAAAATGGAAGATCAAATCAAAGCTAAAGTAGAAAGAAGGCTTAAAGCAATTAATGTAAGTACTCAAACTGTGGCTCAAGTTCAACCTGTCTAAGTTGTAAGCTGTGAGATTCGTAGTGGACCCCATGTTACTGCACATTATGTTGCGACTGCTAAACAAATTGAAGAGATAAAGTTTCTGAAGCAGAATGTTCCATATTCTCAGACTTACAATCCAGGGTGAAAGAATCATTCTAACTTCTCCTGGAAAGATCAGAATCAACCTCAATATCAACAGCAGCAACAGGCTCCTCAGAAAGCAGAATGGGAGATAGCTATTGAAAAGATGGTGGTTCACAATATTCAATTCCAAGAAGAGACATGAAATAATCAGAGGAGCACCACAACTTCTATAAAAATCTCGAGGTTCAGATGGGACAAATAGCCCAACAAATCTCCACGCAGACTCAAGGAACCCTCCCGAGCGCGACAGTACTGAATCTAAAAAATCATGAGAATATGTTGTCACAACAAGAAGTTAGAGATTCGTGGAAGAAGAGGAAGAAAGAGAAACAAATGATTACCAGTGTATAGAGGTTGAGCTTGAAGTGAGAGAAAACGGGAAAGAACCGGAAAGAACCTTACCACCTGTGAAGCCAACTGAAGAGAAAAAGAAAGAGGAGGTTAAACCAAAAATCAAGCTACCTTACCCTCTGAGAGTTACAAAGAAGGATTAAAAGGAGAAAGACTTTGAAAAATTCAGTACAATGTTCAAAAAGTTAGAGATCAACATGCCATTCTTTGAAGCACTTGAGCAAATATCTTTGTACAAGAAATTCATGAAAGAGGTAATAGGGAAAAAGAGAACAATGGATGAGAAGAAGAAAATTTCAGCTGAGCAGTGTAGTGAAATATCACAAGGAAGGAGGAAAATCCCCATCAAGTGAAAAGACCCTGGACCTGTAGCAATCTCTTGTACTATAAAAGATAGAACTTTCAAGAAGGTCCTTATTGATTCAGGTGCTAGTGTGATTCTCATGCCTTTATCTATTTTCAAAAAGCTTAGTATTGGAAAAGTGAGTGATACGGGAACAAACTTGAAGTTTGTCGACCACATGACGAAGAGGTCATATGGGCTAGCAGAGGATGTACTGGTGAGTTTAATAACTTTACCTTGATAGTTGATTTTGAGATTATAGATATCCCAGAAGATGAAGAGACTCCCATCATACTTGGCCGACCATTCTTTCTTACTAGTTGGTGCAATGTTGATATTGAAATAGGTATTCTAACCTTTAAATCCTTTGATGAGGAAATAACTTTAAAAGTGGTGGACATCAAGAAGCGAGGTAAAGAGGAAAATAATCAACCTTCAATGGAAATGATCAAAACTGTGGAAAAAGGCAAAAATTCAAAACCACTTCTTGAAAAAGTCTCTGGTGTAATCTATCAGGTTGCAATATCTCAGTCATCTAGGGCACATAGCGAGACTCCAAAATTCATTCGAGGAGTCAAGAATAGAAAAGTTGGATGTGATTTGATACACAAAGTTGCTCTTATATCTTATTCTAACTGGTCCTCTGTTGGGGAAAGGTCAAGCAACAAAGTGTGGAAGTTGAAATACCCCCCATAACAATGGGGGGGGGGTGAACTGTTGAGTCATACGATGTTAAACGAAGCGCTGTGTGGGAGGAAACCCACATTTTTATTGATTGAGCATTTTCTTTTCTTTTTTGTGATTTTGTTTCATGTGTAGGTAATAAACGAGACCTTATACGTGCAAGCTAGGATGTAGCAAGTGGGTGTTGTCTTACCCTCCGACTCCTCAGTAAGGATCTCTGTGAGTACATCTCTTCATCTCTTGTTCTAAAACATTGAGGCCAATGTTTAGTTCATGTTTGGGGGAGTTTTTACTGTTTTGAGTTTTCGTTTTAAGTGCTTTTTAATTGTGTGTGCGCTTTTGTTTAAAAATCGCTTTGAACTCTTCCCGAATAAGGACCGTAAAAAAAATTCTGGTGAATACTGTGATGTGTGAAATAGTCAGGAAAGTATATAGAGTTTGAGGGAAGAGGAGTTAAAACTAGGGAATTTGGTAAATTTTGGAAATTGAGGTATAACCTGAACACCCTAGATTCTTCGGAGTAAGGAAATGAGTCCAACGTGTAGATTTGTGCCATAATACTTGGACTTGAGAAGTATTCCCCTGATTAGTTCATAATGATAGTCCAACATGATTAAAGAGAATTGCATGTATAAAGTTGATTGAGAGAATGAATTATGGCACCCAAAAAATGATGAATAATGATGGTGAAGACAATTGATCCTTCTAAGTTGGGTAACCCTCCCCCGATTACTTAGCCTAACGGCGGTTGAATCTCTATAGTCATCCCAAAGTGGACTAATAAACGCCAATACGTGAGAAAAAAAAGAATAAAGGTGCCTCGAAAAAGTCTCGATCAAATTTTGTACATGTGAGGGAAAGCGATCAAAAGTGCCTTAATCTGATTACCGAATGAAAAGGGTAGAAAATCGAAGAAAATACTTAAGCCCAAAGCATAGTTGGAGAGGTGACCGAAAGGGGGATTTAGGTTTGTGGTTTTACCATGGTATGTGTTTGTGTAATACATTCGTTAATGGACGATTACCAAGAGAACTAGTTATAGCCGATTAGAACAAAGGCTCACGTATGAGTATCGACACACCTTACCTTCACAAATCTTTATTTGATGTGTACTGTTTAATCTGAAAAATATTTATGCAAGCTTGTTGCTTAAGGTCAAAAAAATGTTTAAGTTTGAGAGAGTTTGATTAGTGGTTTTTATACGTTATTTTCCCATTAGTTTTAGTTAATCGTCTTATATGCTTAGTTGCATTTTATTTCCTTTTATCGCATTTTATGCGTTGGTTTGGTATTTCCATTGTTTTTAGGTTCAGGTAAGCAATAAAGAAGAACCAGAGAAAAAAATCAGGAAAAACAGCAAGAATTCAGAAGAATATTTGGAAGGGAAACAGTGGCCTAACACGGCCCGTATCTGGAGGATATCAAGAGAAAGAAAGTTGAGTGGTAGACAGTGGGCTAACACGGGTGCTCGTGTCAGCAAGTCTTGGGCATGACTCATTTGAATCAGAGATCTAGAGAGCCAACACGGTTGCCCGTGTCACCTGACACGTCCCGTGTTGGCTTGGTCGTGTCAGCTTCCAGTTTTCTTGATTTTGTGACCTTTGTGATTCCTAAGGGTATTTTGGGTATTTTCGTATTGTTGTGTTGTACTTGGGAGTATTTAAGACGTATTTTGAGCAGGAAAAAGGAACTTTTTTTGGAGACATCAAGGTGATTGGGGAACTGAAGGTTTTCATGAGCGGAAGCAATTGAAGATCAAAGAATCATATTATCTTGTAATGTCTAGTTTTTACTTTGTATTTTATTTCAATATTATGAGTAGTTAAACCCCTCAATGCTAGGGGGTGTCCCTGATTTGAATGTATAATGACTCTGATATTAGTATTGTAATAATAATTCCTTTGTTTTTCATGACTGATTTGATCTCTAGCTGTTCTTAATGTTTGCCCTGTCGGACAAACATAGTTTGATTTTTGATTAACGATTAGGTTGGACCGCCGTTGTTAATTCTTTACTTTGGATCATTATGTAGTAGATATTACCTAAGACTAGGGATACCCTATAGGAACCAGAACATTCTTGATAATTGATTGCTTAATTTCATCTGTAATTCTCTATGGACATAGGAATTAGGGTGGATGATTAAAGGTTTTCTCACTCAGGACTTAGGAGTAAACATTCTAAAGAATTGGTAATTAGTTATTTATAATAAGTTATTGCAGTGTTAATTCAAAGTTGTTACTGAGTCGGATCACACACTTCCCCTAGCATGTTAATCATATTTGTGAAACCACTTAGTCAATTTCCCTCTTTTATTTGCAATTATCTTTATAATTAAACCAAAAAATTTCAAAACCCCAAGTACTTTTATTCAACTGAATTATTATAGAGCTTGTATTTCCTACGTAATCCTCGAGATCGATATTCGGGGAAATTCCCTCTTATTACTACATTGGCAAAATAGTACACTTGCTATTTTACCAATCATCTATATATTGCAAGCTTTACATAAAACACCTACATGGTTTTCTTCTTTTACATATTATCCATAGTATACTCTTAATACTCCCCTACAAGCTCAAAGAGGATTGACAGTGACGACCTTGAGCTTGGTTCGTAGCTGAACGTTTAAGTACCAAGAGGTTTTGTAAGTGTATCTACAACCTGCAGACTACTTGGTACATGTTGAATATTCAGTTTCTTTGCAATGACTCTTTCACAAACAAAGTGGATATCCAATTCAATGTGCTTAGTTCTAGCATGGAGGATTAGATTGTGAGATAGCAGTAACGGACTCAGGTTGTCACACAATAAAATCGGAGGAAGAAACGCGATTGAAAGCTCATCTAGTAACGATTATATCCATAAAAGTTCACATGTAATGTGTCCTAGTGCTCGATACTCAGCTTTAGTGTTGGAACGTGCAACTAGAGACTGCTTCTTCAAGCTCTGTGACACAAGATTGGGCCCAAGATAAATGCATGAACCAGAGGTTGAACTCCGGCCCTCAGGGTCACTCGCCCAATTAGAATCACTAAAGGACATGAGAGAAAACTTATGAGAGGTCGTAGCAAGGGCAAGATGTAGACCATGAGTGGTTATTCCACTGAGGTATCGCAATATGTGCTTGATAGCTTCCTAGTGAGATTTAGAAGAGGAAACCATGAATTGGCATACCTTATTAACGATGAAGGCAATGTCGAGCCTGATGAGTGCTATATACTATAATGCACATATAAGGGACCTGTATTTATGAGGATTGGAGAGGGAAGTTAAGTCATGTTTACTTAGTTCACACATGTTTAGCATAGGTGTAGTGACACCATTGGCATTGGGCATTGTAGCTCAATTTAGTAAGTCGTGAATGCACTTAGTTTGAGTGAGATGTAAGTTTCCAATGGAAAGATGTTTTACCTTAATACCCATAAAATATTCAGGTCACCCAAGTTTCTTGATTGAAAATGTAGCATGAAGTGAGTCAATTAGTTTATGCATTAGAGCAGAAGAGGAACCTATCAGCAATATATCATCCACGTAGACTAAGGCATGCATGATAATTCCCTGATGGGAGTATATGAACAAAGAATGATCACACTTGCTATGAAATAAACAAAATTTGAGAAGAGCTTGAGCCAACTTTTCATACCAGGATCGTGGAGCTTGCTAGAGACCGTATAAGGCTTTGTGAAGTTTGCGTACATGTGTTGAGTCATGATGTTCAAAGCCAGGTGGTTGTGTCATGAAAATTTCCTCTTGAGGTGAACCATTTAAAAAACCATTGTAAACATCAACTTGTTGCATCTCCTAGTGGTAAGTTAAGTCAAGATTTAAGACTATTTGAATTATAGTATGCTTGATTATTGGGGATAATGTCTCATTGAAGGCAAAGCCAAACTGTTGGTGATATCCCTTAGCTACAAGTCGGGCTTTATATTTATGCACTTAGTTATCAGGGTTCTTTCACCTTGAAAACCCACTTGCAACATAAAAGTTTTATGTGAGGTGGAAGAGTGGTAAGAGACATAATTTTGTTTTCTAAGCGAGATTGGTATTCAGTTTACATAGGTTTGAACCATCCAGGATGAGAAAATGTCTACTTAATTTAGTGTGGTTCAACATGTGCCAACAAGACTTTTGGTTTGCAATGACCAATTTTAGCTCTTGTGAGCATAAGATGGCTATTGAGTTGTATCACTTTGGGTACAATTGAGTACGTATAGGAGAGGACAAGGATCGTGTAGACTGAGTTGTTTGGTTGAGGTCTAGAGTTATAATGTATTGAGACATAGATGAATCAGTTATATTGTTTTAAGGGATATTAGTAGATGAGTGAGATGGTGAGCTTTGTGACACAAGAGCAGTAAAGTTAATTGTATCAAGGGGTTGAGTATATTATATGAACAACTCTATGACTGTTTTTGTAATTATGAGATTGAGCATGAGAATCAGGCCTAACTATAGGTAAAGTAGATAGAGACAGGCTATCAAGGTTGTTTTTGTAATTTTGAGATTAAGCATGAGAATCAAGCCTAACTATAGGTAAAGTAGATGGAGACAGGCTATCAAGGACAAACTTTTGAACTATATGAGTGACCACTGAAATTCAGTTAGAATCAAGGTAGACTCAAGTTGTTGAAATGGTGGGAAAAGGAAGAGACTGAGACTTGGTGAGAACTTGGCTTTAGGAAGTTGCTCTGAAGGGGACATAAGTGGATAGGGAAAGTGAATTTCATGAAATACCACGTGTTTTGAAATGAAAATCTTATCGGCGTTATTAAGACACTAGCGCTCTTTGTGTTGAGATGAAACTCCCAAGTATATGCATTCTTGACTTCTGAACTCAAGTTGGTGTTTGTTGTAAGGTCTCCTGAATGGAAAACAGGCCCATCCAAACACTTTAGCTGATTGGTACCTTGGTAACTTTTTGTAGAAGGCATGATAAGGTGAATAAAATTGGGGAAGGCCCGAGGAATTATGTTAATAATGTGAACCGAAGTTACAAAGATATGGTCCCAATATTTGAGAGAAATTGAGGAGTGAGAAAGAGGTGTAAGTCCCATTTCCACAATATGTCAATATTTTCTCTTGACCGTCCCATTTTGGTGTGAGGTATGTGGACAAGTGAACATGTGAAAAATTCCCAATTCAATGAGATACTTGGTAAAAGGCATGAATTCTCCCCCATTATCTGGCTACTCTGCTTTAATGATGGTGTTAAGTTGAGTCTTAACAATGGTAAGAAAAAGCTTGAAGGCTTGAATTTCTTCAAACTTGTTATGCAGGAAATATTTCATGTGTATTTTCTGAAAGCATTCACAAATTCTATGTAATAAGTGAAGCCAAAGCTTAAATGTTGAGAGGAAGGGCCCAAAAGATCATTATTAATCACTTCGAATGGAGCATGATATGTAGTAAATGCTAATGGTGCATGAATTCAGTGTGATATTCCAAGGAAACATGATTTGCAAAAAAAAAATTGAAACTTTTATTTGATACATGAATGTTACAATATTTTAAAACAGGCCTAATGGCTAGAAGTGTGAATGTCCTAGTCTAGAATGCCATGAAACAATAGAACTAGGTTTATTAGAATCAGAAACTACTGAACAAGATATATAATTAACATGCTTGGGAAAAAAAGAAAAACTATTTTTCTTGAACAAGCTAGAGTAAGGTGGTTCCGCAACCAGGTTTGGACAGAAATAGAAGCCACGTGAATCAAGAAAGCCTTCAAGAAGAATGTGCTTAGAACCCTGAGATTTACATAACATTTGTTAGAAAAAAAATTCAAATGCCATATCACTATCCTTAAAAAAATTTGAAATTGATAGCAAGTTTTGTGTAACACAAGGAACATGTAAAATGCCACTTAATAGTATATGAGAATAATGCATATTTTTAGAGATGACACAAGAGGCACTTATGCATGTAATGGCTAAGGACTAACTATTGGCAACATAGACACTATTTGGATCTGCATAAGGTTGCTTAGCATGCAAGAAATGTACATAAGGAGTAAGATGGTAAGAAGCACTTAAGTTTGCAAACCAGACTTGCTTCTCAAGAGCTTCAGTCAAGGAATACTCACGTGTGTGAGCCATCATTGATATAAATTGTGTTTGATATGGAGGCCTCGGCTTGATTAGTTGAAGAAGAAGGTGCAGTAATGTTTGAGGAAGTGCTTGTTAGAGTGAAGTTTTTCATCAAACTTATGCTAACAATCCACTACAACATTTGTAGATCTAGAGCCCAAGGAGGAACTCCCTTACCCACGACCTCTTCCACGATTCATGCATCATCGACCACGATTACCTATTGAAGTCTCACACACACCACCTGTTTGAAAATTTGTGTTAGCCATATTTGTTGAGACAATTGAAATCGCTAACTCCTGCCTAAACTTATAAAGCTGAGCTTCTTGGACATAGAGAAGTACTTCAACATCAAAGAGTGAAAGAGGTTCACGGCTACCATATATTTTCATAAAAAAAGAGTTGTACTCATCAAGTAAACCATAAAAAACTTAATCAATTTTCACCTTGCTCAACGATGGAATCACCAACTGCCAAGAGAGATTTAATAATAGGTTTCACAACCATAACATATTCAGTTACATACTTGTTACCTTTCTACATTGATTTTAGTTTAACTCGCAATTTCCTTACACTTGAGCATTGAAATAACGGTGAATTTTATGTCATACTTCAAACATATGCTTGCAAGATAATAATAGGTAACACCAATTCAGAAAGGATTCATATGAAAACAACATAATCTTGTACTATCTATGCTTAATACTTTGCTTAGACATTTATGTCGACGCATTCTTGTTCATTCTTGAACTTTAGTGGAACCTAAGGGTTTACTACGAACGTTTTCACTCTATGAGTGAGTATAACTCCTTTGACATGCTGATTCCAGATGAGATAATTGTTTTCTTAAAAATTGATGGAAAGTTTCAAATCGAAATGATGAGTTGAGTTTCAATCGGATCGGTATTTTTGAAGAGCGTTGGTGTTGGTGATGCAAGCGAGCCAACACTTACTACAGGTGAAGAATCTACCATGGCAACTCAAGGGAAAAGATAGAGGATGAAGAAAGATATCTTGGATTTTACCAAAAACGATTAAAGTTGTTAGAGAGCAAAAAAGATCGTAACCGATGAATGATACCATAATAAATTTGAGTGAATCATATTCAACTTTGTTTGAATGGTTGATTAATCTTTACGACGTGCATTATGCTTATATATAGATTTTACAATGTTGATGATGCACACCCTTCATAGCCATGCATACGTACATCGTGATGCTACTGCATGACTAGCTTATTTTTCATATTACATGTGATCTATACATTGCAAGCTTTACATAAAGCACCTATTGTTATATAGTTCAATTTTTTTAAAAAATTTTCTTAATTTATTAAATATTAATAATTTATTTACACATAATACATAGATATAAATTAATGTTACTATCACGAATTGAACAATAAATCAACAGGTTATCCTCATTTGACTCACCTAATATATACACTACAAAAAAAATACTAATTTGCTAGGTGCTAATCACTTCGCAAACTTAAAAACCACTCCACAACTTACATTTTTCAAGAGTTCGATACACTTCACAAAAACGCTAGTCGCAACTATTTTGCTGAGTGAAAATCACTTCGCAAGTTGCTAAGTGAATATCACTTCGCAACACACTTTTTAAAAATTGATTCATAACTCAGTGTGCATTTTAAAAATTGATTCATAACTCAGTGTGCAGTGCAGGGCATATGGCAAAACAGTGTTGTACAACGCAGTGTGCAGTGCAAGCCATATGGCAAAACAGTGTTCTACAACGCAGAACTTTGCTGAGTAGATTACACCTCGCAACTCATGCCCTTTGCTAAATGTATTTCACTTGACAACGTTGTTGAGTGTAATTCACTTCTCAACATCTTTTACATATTTAAAAAATAATAATTGTATAACAAAAAGAATAATACCTACAAAAATTAATTAAAGAATAATACATATGTATAACAAAATAATTTAATTAAAGATATTCATTATTTATTCTGATTATTAAAAAAATAAAAATAAAAATTATTTATTCGGTTAATTATACATGTACAATAAAATAAATTCATTTTTATTCTGTTTAATAAAAAAAGGTAAAAAAAAACAAAACAAAAAATTAATTTTTTATTCTGTTTAATAAAAAAAGTATAAAAAACGAAAAAAAATTAATTAATTTTTCTGTTTTATTAAAAAAGTAAAAAAAAATATTAGTGTCTTTATATTCTGTTTAATATTAGTTATTATAAACATATTAATAAAAATTAATATAAAAAACAATATAAGTTTTTATTCTGTTTTATTATATATGTACAATAAAATAAATTAATATTTAATTCTGCTTATTAAAAAAAGTTTAAAAAAATGAAAAAACTTTAAATTTGTATTCTGTTTAATAAAAAAAGAAAAAAACAAAAAAAGAATTAATTGTTTATTCTGTTTTATTAAAAAAGTATAAAAAAATAATACATTTGTTTTTTTATTCTGTTTTATATTATTTATTATAAAAATATAGAAATAATATTTTACTTTATAAAATAAAATAATAATATCTAAAAGCAAAATAACATAAATTTTTATTCTATTTTATAAAAAGAAAACTATAACAATACTATCCGAAAACTCTAACATATAAACAACTAAAGCTAAAACTCTAACATACATAAACTATTATATCTGAAATTAAAACTCTAACCTAAACTATTATATTTGAAAACACTAATATACATAAACAACTGAAACTCTAGTATACTCCTCATAAATTAATAACTTTAAAAAAATTTATGACAACATAAAAATTATAAAATCAACAACAAAAACATAATAATTCAATATTAGTAAAAAAAAATTAAAAATAAAATGTATATTTTATAACATAAAGTAGATACTGAAATAAAGAAGATTACAGTATTTTAGTTGAGAGAATGTATGTTTGATAAAATTATTGATGAAAAAGAAGAAAAATGAGAAAATGTGTTTATGTATGATAAGAGAAAAAAATCTGATGTGTGTTTGGTGAGAGAAAAGTACTAGCTAAACATAATAAATACATATAATAAATACATGCAGCCTCTTATAAGTGTTGTAAGTGCGTTTAGAATTTATGTCTGTCAAGTTGATACATGTAATTCACACCACAATATTGTTGTTGGATGAAAGCCACGTCGCAAAACATGTTGCAAGGTGAAAATTACGTCGCAACTTTTCTGATGTTGTTGAGTGATAAACACACCGCAACATTTCGACACGGGATTGCCACCCTCAACATTGAATTGACATACCATAATGTTTTTTTAAATTGAAAACAAGCTTGCGAGGTGTTTAACACGCCTCAAACTTTGTTTTAAAAATTTAGTTTCCTCCAAATTAGTTGTGAAGTGAATTATTTAATAAATTAATTCTTTTATTAAATAAAAGCGTCGCGGGGTGTTTTTCATGCAGCAAGCAACCGTGATTATTTTGCGAGGTGAATTTCATCCAATAAAATTACCTAGCTAATTTGAATTTTTCTTGTAGTGATATTAGATGAATTATTCCACTCAACCTAATGTTATATAATTTAATAATTTTTAATTTAACAAAAAGAATACATGTTTTAAATTTTTACAATAGTTAAATTTATATTATATAAATTATCATAGAATATTGTATATAAATATAAAACTATTTGATATGTTATTGAGACTTATGTGCTTTTGTTAAAATTATATTAAATGGTTGTAAGATTTTTTTTAGTATAGGTGAAAAAAATTATAAAATACTTTTAAATATAAAAAATCATAAATAATTGTAATTCTAAATTATTTTTTGCTTATAAACTATTTATTACTTAAAACTTATAATATTTTTTGGTTTGCAAAATATTATAAATTATCTTATTGTCGTTAATTTATTGCCCCCATTAAAAAAAAGTCTGGATTCGCCACTTGTTTCAAAGATAATGTTGTCCAAACACATTTTATATATGATAGTCTAAAACTTATACAACAAAATGCTCCAAACAAATTCTAAAAAATTTCACCAACACAAATACAACTTTTAACAAACATGTGCTTTTGTATGCATGGTTTTTTTTCTAGGTGTTTGAAACTTTAGCATGTTTATGAAATGTGTTTTTGTATGCATGGTTGTTTCCTAGCTGTTTGAAACTATAGAATGTTTATGGATATTACACGCAACTCTATACGTGCCATTGCATGCATTCTTTGAACAGATACATATCAATAATCTATATGCACATGGCATGCATTTGAATTAAGATACCAAAACATATGGCTTCTATAAACAAGGTTGAATATATAAATGATTACTATTCATTTATAATGTACAAGAAGAAGAAAAAAGAGTATTTGATCAATTCAAGTTTTGCATGGTTTCAATATCTCAATATGAATATGAAGACTTTGAAGCTTAACCTTTTAATGTTGTTTATCGTATACAATTTATCCTTGTCGGTGGAAAGAAAATACAAATTTATACATATATTTAGGGATTTAATTAACTTATGGAAAGATAACAAAGTATATATAATCCCATTAAAATCTAAGAATATTTTCAACTTTGAAGGTGCCATTTAACAAAATAAAGTTTTATATATGTGGATAGACTTTTGGGGTTTAAAAAATGTATTAAATTTTGTGATCAGATTATGTTAGGTAAGCAAATATGGTCGTTTGAAACAACAACACAAAATGACAATAAAATGAGGGATTATTTCTTGAAAATTTTGGTCAAAAGTAGTAAGCCAAATTAAATTAACTTACTTCAATAAAAAAACATCCA